>OMLB01017078.1:0-21590 GCA_900302555.1 Myripristis jacobus
TTTTGGTTTCTCACTGACTCTTAGACTGTTTTTATTTTATTTTATTATTACTTTTAACGCTAATTTGTGTCCGCTCAGTGGGCAGCTCCCCCGTGTCTCCTGTCGGTGCTGATCCCCAGTTGGGCAACGCCACGTATAGTTCAGCCGAGGTAATCGGGTTGGTCGTTGTAGACCCATGAGAAATTAAGAGATTGGTTAGTAGTGTGCTTTGCGGCACCCGAGGTAAGATTTGCTTGGGTTATTGTGTTTGAAGGGCAACATGTTAATTATTTCTGGGTTCCTGCAGCTGCTGTTTTGCCTCGTAGTAAATTTACCTTAGGTATTTAGAGTGTAGTGTGTACACTTTTGCTGGTGGGTTGTGTGTGTTCCCAGCTATGCAGGTGTCAGTGGGGCTCAGTCTGCCGGCACAAGGATGTGGTGTGGAGGAAGTCTGAGGGAATTGTCTGTTCAAGTCAGTTGGGCTTTATGTCAAAGTCAAAAGATGCTAGCCTTTGGCTGCAGTGTATCCTACCACCCTGGCAGGAGTATGGTGATGGCTGCTGAGCTTTGGGCTTGAATCTTCAGGCTCCCCATAAAACTTACATCATACTCCAGATGTCACTTTCAACAATCATGGACTTTTTTGGTTATAGTTCTAATTACAATACGATAATAATAAACTTCAGTAATAACATGTTCTGAATGGTAATGCTGGTCCATATAACTTAAAATTAAATTCAAACTATCCCTTTAATGTAAACAATTATTTATATAACCTAAGGCCATTAAAAGTAACCAAGAAAGTATACAGGGCTATACAGTCAAGCTCATTTTTAATGTAGTGAAATGAAAACAGTATTTCATAGTGCTGATCCAGCGCTGCACTGCTCAGTGACCAGTTAAATGGCTAATAAGCGACCACGAAACACTGAGCAATTAAACACTCTAAACGCTATGCAATTAATATAACCTCAAAGCCATGTAGTTAAAGACCGCTTTCATTTGATGGACATGTAGGAGGCACCATATAAAGACTGTTTGTAACAAAGGCTAACGAGTCTTTGAAATTAAAATCTCATACAGCACCAGTCAATGTTTTTTTAATTTATTTTTTTTATTTAGCTAACTGCTACAGTAACATCAAAGACTTTAGCTGCAGTTTAAAGAATCCTGAACTTTCACTCAACAGGTTATGATGTACAGCCTCGGCGTGCAGGGCATCTTCAAGGCAGCAACAAAGCAAAACCTTTTATCCCTCATGTCCGCCAGCTTTTGTAGAGAATGTAAGGAACAAGTTTTAACAAGTGCTGACCTGCAGCAGCTCTTCTCTTTCATGGAGCACCATTAGGGTTGCTGCCTTTAGCTCGGAAAAATAAGGCGCACTTAACCCTCTTCCATCTCAGCTGCTACAACCACCTACCCAGGCCCCACAATCTCCACCTCAGTGGGAAAAAGTTATTTGTATTTATTATTTAGTTATAAATAACTATTTCAGTTAGTTTCAGTTAGTTCAGAAGTTGTTCCCACACAACACAGTGTAAGCCTGACCTAAGGGCCACATCCGGCCCAGAGGCAACTTCCGAGTAGCCCAGTGAGCTTGAATTAAATAGGCTTTTTTTTTTTAAATTTATTGTGTAGCTTAAATAGTTTCAGCACTGTGAGTGTGGTCTAAAATCCCTAAAAAAAAAAACTGTGAGCGTGGTCTAAAATCCCTTAAAAGAAAAAAAAAAAGCAAAACCAGAGAGAGAAACACCAGGGTATCTTTCACAAATCAATGGCATGCAGTTCCAACCATGCCTGGTAGCTTTTCAGAACATCTGGCTATTGACCGCCACAAGCAGCCAAACAAAATAATTTTCCGTCAATAATGAAATGTAAAATTGACAGTCCTGGACCCTGCCTGGACTGGCAAATACTTGTTTATTTTATTGCCATCTCCAGTGAGTGTGCTGCGGTAGATAAAGAATGTAATATTCAGAGGCACCATATTGAGAAACACCAAACTTTGCAGACAAACTGCAGGGGAACGCTTAGCGGCCAAGTTTGATTCCATCTTACAGTCGGAGCCGTGTTACCCTGTTGAGGTCATGCGCAGATCTACAGCAGAGCTACAGCAACTTGGATCTTGTGTGTGTGTGTGCATGTGTGTGTGTGTGGATGTGTGGGAGAGGGAGACAGAGGGTAGAGGGAGAGATGGAGATACTGGCAGAGAAAGATAGAGCATCTTATTGGTTGCTGTTATTCCAACTTCTTGTGATTCTGTGCATTGATAACTCTTCTTTATTCTGTTTCTGCACGTTGTGAAGTGCCTGGGTCAGATATGTGACCAAATTATGTATCTTTTAAATTCAGAATTGAAACAATTAAAGCTGTTATATTTTGCTGCATTCATTTGTAGTTGTTTACAATGTATTTTGTTTACCCCTTATTTATTTTAATAACCAAAAGGTTTTTAATAGGCTTCTGAAAATGTCTGGCCTATCTACCTTCCCTGTATTACAGCCTGGCCCCTTTGAATTTACAAGTGAATAGCCCTGCTGTAGGCTATGCTGTGTACTGAGCCAGTGTTTATCTATCTGTCTCTGTATCTGTCAAGGGTCCATGGCTGGCGAAAGCAGAATAATCCACTCCGAGGTGCGGTTAAATGACTCCATGGAGCAGAGAAAACCCTTTAACACACACCTTGTTGTCCCTTAAGTAATCAATAACGGTATCAAATAAGGACTGGAGTCTTTCTTTGGATCATCTCGGCATCTTCTTTTTCTGCATCTCTCTCTCTCTCTCTTTCTCTCATTCTATCCTTTCTCCTCTCTCTGTCCCTGCTCTTCCTCCATGTCCTTTTATGTAGCCAACTGATTGCCTGACCCACTGCTGACCTCACATTGTAACTCTCCATTGTTATCCCTGGCTCTACCAGTCCAGTGAAAGCTCTTGTTCAGCTACCGCTCAATCCACCTTTTCTTTTTAGAGGGTTAAGATTATGTACACATTTTGGATAAATAGCCCGACAAGTCTTCATTCACTCAGCAGTTTGATAACCACCTGTCCCTGTGGCCCCCTCTGAAACACAACAAAAAGAATGTGTGTGTGCGCAGTGTGTGTGCATTGCGTGCATTGCCCTGCCTCTGTTTGCATGCACTGCTTTGCTGCTCAAGGCTGAATTTTGCTTTCAAAAGGTATACATATATCAAAATAATGAACTTAATGGGCAATTGAGATTAATCAGGGCACTGGTAATTCAAATTAATCAGGTCGAGAGTTAATAGAGAGAACAGTCATTGATTAAAAAAAAATGAGGAATGTCACTGGCTGTGTGGGGCAAACATCTAATGAAGGTGGGATAATGGCTGTAACCGCTGGTGGGAGATGTTAGCTTGAGGACTTTTTCAAGTGGATTTCACAATAGTGTATCATTTTTACATTTTGACAACATTTCTGAATGTTTCTGGCACACATAAATATGGGTTAAGATTTTTTTTTTCTTCCTTTTTAACTTCCAAAAAAAGTTAAAGAGATTTTTTTTTTTTTGAGACCTTTCAGGTGATATGCCCACGACATGCCTGTGGGCTCCACTTTTTTTTTTTGACACTCCAGATAGAATTCAAAATATTTTTGGCCAAAGGCAACATTCATTGGAATTGTAAATTAGCTTCAGTTAGCCTCCCTGCTGGGTGCCAGAAATGTTGACACCACAGATGGCTTTAACGTTTTGGTATTTTAGTGGGCATGACATGAAAAATTTGGTTGGCAGTTTTCCCGATTTAAAGTCCTTAGCAAACTCCCTCCTCTTGGTTCAAAGATGGCCGCCGATGTGAACCCCTTGTTTTCAAATGCCAGCACCATTAGCCTGCCAAATGCTGCCGAAACAGATCTACAATGGTGCAGTACGTAGCTGGATTGCTGGGGGCCTGATCCCTCTTGCTAGGCGCAGGTATTGCTCACATGCACTGTTGAATCAGCCGATTGTCCTTTGATGCAGCCCCAAACCGGAAGGCAGGACTCCCCACCTGATGATGACCTTTCTAGAAGCCTCAATGTGGCTCCATTAGTTTTTGTGGCCGTGCATTTTCTACTGTAGGCGTACAGAAACCAGCTGACAAGTTGCATGTCTACTCAGGGGAAAGAAAACAACACAAAACAAATACAAAAACAGCCCTCCGGCTAGCCAGTCGAAGCTGTCACCAACACTGCTTGAGACCCAACCTGAACCTGTGACACAGCTTTGTCATCAAAATCACTTCAGAGTAAATATGGCTGTAAGCAAAGGTGGGAAAATACACTAGTCAGGAGTTTATGTAAAAATACATCTTTTTTTATCAGTGTCAACCACAAACTGTGGCTGAAACAGGTAAAGCGTCCCATTCCTACCAGCTCCCTTTTTTGCCAAATTTCAGTCCTGGTGTTGGGTATGGGTACGGTGGGATTTTTTTTAATGCACAGAGAACGTGACAATTTACAATTCAAAGGAAAAAAATCCACCATAACAGATGAACACTGTTAAAAACAAGCAATTGCAGCTGACCTTGGATGTCTTGGTGGTGTATTTTTCTTATTCCTGGATAGCTGACCAAACGTATGCGGTGTTACATCATGTCAGGGTATTTTCCTGCACAGCTGGAGACCGATAGCAGAGAACATCTCTGCTGTGTGAAGTAAATGTCAAACAAAACCCAGACAACGGTGAATGGGATGTTTTGGTGTCGGCCTCTCAAAATCACGGACCAAAGCCTTCTTTCCAGATCGACCATATTGCACAAAAATTCAACAATCACACCGGGAGAAAGTCATCATAGAAAAGGATGAGATGTCAATTCCTGCACTGACATCAGCCTCAAAAGATCAGAATCCAGTGCAGGTTTAAGCTTCGGAGCAGCAACAGTAGTGTCGGCTCTAAATATGAGATAACCTATAGATCAAACCTTGAGTGGATGATGCATCGCTCAGTGGGCTGGTCTTGGTTTCCCTCCCATCCCTCCCTATCTCCTCCATTTTTCAACTGGAAAAGCATGGTGGCTTGTTTGGCAGTTTTCTCTAATGCCACCTAAACAGTCAAACCAACCCTGTTTCTGATATTTGAGGTAAAAAATAAAATAAAAAATAAAAAATAGGCCATACCTCTGCTGATTTTGCATTAATGTTAGACCTGCAAAGGTAAGTTTTACAATTTAAAAGTCATGTGTGAATTGGGACCAAAAGGCCTTTGCACACCAAGTCTGCATTTTTGGCATGCAGTTTTTTAATTCATCATCTGATAAAAATAATTTTGTATAGAGACCTTGTGTAACGGGGATGCCTTCAGGAACCTAGGAACCTCTCTGTCTTTCTACGTTCTACTTTTGCGGTAGGCAGTGGATTCACCTGAAAGACATTACCTGCATCATGAAACATGAAAGCATGCAGAAAACGTTGCTAAAACAGGAATTGCATTTATTCCCATAGAGGCCAGGACACAGCAATTGGAAGGAAGAAGGAAGATTGGTCGCTGTATAGGCACGCTGTAATCACGGTCGGCCAACTCTTTTACAGTATTATACTGAATCGCTACGTTTGGTTTGTAAAATGCACAGTCAAGTAACCGATGTAGCTTTTATTTTATCACAGCCTCCAATTAGCTGCTTGTAGATGCAACGTGTGCACTTTGAGGGGGACTGTAAGCCACGTACCTTTTGATATCTACCAAGAGGCCATACTAGATTATATCTATATGATGTTCAGTGTATTTTCTTTTCTTCCTTTGGTAGTGGATGTCACGACGAAGCGGATATTGATGTGATCATTTTAATAAAAAGCATTGATTTCTAAATGCCTGAATGTAGCCTAATACCATGTCTGTTGTATAGGACTGTCCTCAAGTGCGGTATTGACTGTCACTGTATTTTTTTTTTTTTTTTTTTTGGCAGAGTGTTTTCTTTCCTGTTTTTCTCTTTTTGGTATTTATATAAATTGGGCATTGTGCAATATTTTTGACGGGCACTGTGCAGTCCTTGAGCTGTAGCTCAGTTATCTGGGAGTTATAGGCTCCATATAAATACAGAGACCCTCTCTTGTCTGCTTGTAGGGTATACTAGGTTGCGGTGTTAATCACTTATGATTCCCTGTGTGCAACTGCATATGATTTGTGATTCTTAACGAGTGCAGTGGTATTTTGCCCCATGGGATTTAATTTTTTTTTCCCACCGTTTGCGGTGTCCTGAAATGTACTGGTAGCTCATAATTCTCTCTAGTGCTACTTATGTCAAGCGATTGTGTCAGTGCCTTGCTTACTGCACACTTTTAGCGTCAGGCTTGCTTTAAGTTTTATTTATTTATTTATTTATTTATGTGCACGTCTTGTGAGTAAAATCTCATATTTTGAGCCATAGGCCCCCTGTCCTGTTTATTTCCCTGTGTATGCAGTGAACTAGATTGGGAATTAACAATTATATTAGCCCCATCCACGAGTTTTAATCACAACACTTAATCACTGCACACTGAGTCCAATGTGTTTTATTTTTCTGTTTGTTGTGAAATTCGCAATATGAGACAAAAAGAAAACACTGGTTCAGTCCCATCCTGAGAAGGGCCTCAAGAGCAGCAAGGTGGTTGTCAGGTGGTCCAAATTACGCACTGGTTCATCACCACAAAAATTTCAGTTCAATTTCTGTGGTGATCAGCCTTTCAACTGGATCCTCAGATCCTCCCCTAACAGCAGAATGTATCTGTGCCATAGGACACGATTTGGTGCAGATCCACTAAACGTATCTGTGCCTGTGTCTTTCTGCACAACGGCCTAATACGGGCACAGATTTGGATGACGGATCTGTAACAGATTTTGACCGGACCTGGCTCAGTACAGTGGATAAAGCCATGACATGCGGTCTGTATCTGACCCAGATCCGCGATCCATGCTTATGATATGTGGTTTGGATTTGGATTTGGCCCAGATCCGTAATACGATATCTGGTTTAGATCTGCCATATGGGAGGTCTGGGACAAAGCTGGCGCAGAGGTGTGTAACGGCGTGACTGCTACGCGGATCTGGCGACTTGAGGGTGGATCTGTTTCGGAGTGTGCTGCTGTCTGGGTCGGGGCACAGCCTCAAAACGCTGCGACATGCAGAGCAGATCCTGGTCAGCAGCTGCCCTGCGATCAGTCTGTTTACCGCACCTTTCTGCAGAGCTGAGAGTCCCAGTGTTTCCACGCTGTGCCGGAGATCCCAGGAGGTCCAGTCGAGTGTGTGAAGGCTCAGCTGCCACATTGCTCACTTGGTGCACGCAGTGTTTACACCTTCTTGACTATTAAATTGTTCCATCAATTAATTAAGCTGGCTGCTCAAAAACACGGAAAATCAAAACCTTTTCTGAAAACTTTGATGACGGATGAAAGTGTCAGAGTTGGTGTGTATGCGTGATTGACAAAACGTGAGGCTGATTTTATTTTTAAACGTGACAGTTTCAGACGAGACGTACGGACTCGGTGTGAAAAGGCCTTTACTTGAGTTGACAAGCCAGTGATGGATGCTGCTGATTTGCATAGAGTTGACTTTCACTGAAAAATAGCAAAGTGTGGAAATGACACACCTGCTCAGAAATGTTGAAACTTGAGAGTATCAAAATATTGATGTTTCCTCTAATAGCAAAATATAAATTTGTCTCCTAAACAGCAGAGAGCAAGGACTCCATCCAGAGACAGCTGAACCGTCTCCACCCTATTAGACTTTCATTTTACATGATTTCTGCTTATTGATAATCAAACATCCAAACATTTTTTGAGTTTGTAACCCTGATTATATCATCATCTATAGCCATGAGCAAAATGAATTTATTCCCAGGAAATTCACAACATATGCAACCAATATCCTGCCTTTTGACTGACAGAGCACAATCCCTCTCAGGGTTAACCAGAAAATGGGATCCCATTAGTGTATGAAACTTTATTGAATATCCCTTTGTCAGACAGTGTCATCAATCTAAACCCCTAATCCATCATTTGTGAGGTGAGCAATGTGTGCATTAATTTGTGGAATATATTCCTCCTCCCTTTAGGCAATAATTTTAACAACTGTCAGCCAGTTTTCAGATACTGTAAGTAGAGTTCAAATCGCTCTTCTCTACGGGAAGAATGTAGTTCAAATTGCAAACTAGTAGCCTTAAAGCTTTATATTTTGGATAAAATAATAAACATAACAACAGCAACATCTTCAACAACAATAGGGAATAAACAGAAAGAGTCAGATAGCACTATGGTAGAGTCAAAATTAAGATGCAATGATGAAAATGAAGCCACTATAACCTTATTTAAAAGTTGTTTTTTTTGAGAGTATACGTCACACATTATTAGTTATGACAAAATCAGCAGCCTTAGCATTAATGAAGGCCGCATCATTCTGCCTCCTGAGGTCATCACGATGCATACCTAGGCAAAACAGGAGGCATAAATGTTTCAGCGCCTCAAAAAAAATGAAGGGACGGACGATGTAGCTTATCTTGCAGCTGTCCACTTTCGAGGTTGTTTTACTGTCTGTCAGGCTAAATTAAGTCCGCCCAAGACGGCCAAATTTTAGAAACTGCAATAAAAACGTTATTGCTCAGCTCTAGCAAGGTGACAGTATCAAGACCTTCAAAACACCAGAGAGGCGGGCGATAGGGAGCGTGGGCATGTGGCCCGTGCGCGTCACAGCCGCGGAGGATTCTTCATTCCTGAGGTGTGGATATTGAATCAGATCGTGTTTTCTCATGATTCTCCGTTGGGCGACTGTCACATGTGTGTCGTGATCGATGCAGTGTGCCAAGGGGGATGGAAAAATCATTTGTGTTTGTGTATGTGGGCGAGCGTGTGCGCGTGTGTGTGTGTGTGTGCATGTGTACGCGCCAGTAGCAACATTAAAGTGAATATATCATGCGCATAAGCAAGCGTCACTCCATATTTCAGAATCTGCATAGTGCCGCGGTGTCAGATCGCCACATGACTCCTGGAAAGAGGGAAATAATGGGGGGTGAAAAAGCAGCTCAGCTCCCTGTTTTGAAAGGGAATCACCTTCTTAATTTACCCTAAGACGTCTCTCAGCACAAAGAGAGATTTCCTCTGACTTTTTTCTGCCTCATTTGCACTCCACTCAGTTTTTTTTTCTTTTTCTTTTTTTTTTTTTTGTCAAGCTCATCAGTTTTTGCCCATGTCAAAAGCTCCCCTATTGTAATGGATTTTCTGGTAACAGATTTTCTATTTACGATAAGAGGATGCTCTTAGTCTTTAAAAGCCAAATTGAATGTTGATAGGAACAGCTGTATTCCAAACATGTCTAACAGAGTATTTTCACATCGTTTCTGCCCTGATTTTCTTTCTTTTCCCTCTTTTAAGGGTTTTCACTGGAGAGTGACAGAAAAAAAAAGGGGAAAGGCGAGAAAGACCAAATATAGTAAAGAAACAGGAATCATGACTGACTGTTTCATAACTGAATAAACTTGAGAGCTGCCGATTTGAACGATGTGATGGCAGTTTTCAGGCTAACATCTCTGTGAGCCCATTGGACTGACTGAGAATATATAACTGTGTACAATGTCACTTTGTTAATGTGATTTTCTGTGTTATTTCCTGTGCTGGCAGTGGAAAGTGAACTGCCCTTGGAATAAATCATGGGATCATATTCCACCATATCATGTCGTATCATGCTGTAAATGACATTTATTACAGTATTTATTTATTGCAGTATCATGATAGATTACCTTTCCACTAGACATTTTTGTTGGCTCTCTCTTCTGATTAGCTTTTCTTCATTATTTATTTATTTATTTTTTTTTTTCTTTTACAGGCTGGTGACTCAGATTTGTATCAAGAGGCGACAATTTCTTTTCATGTTGCCGCTCTTCTTGCTGGTCCTATACAGGTCACAGGTCACTTGCACTTGTATCTGTCTGTCATGAATATCAGCTGCATAATTACTGTACAGAATGTGCTTTTGTAGCTGAGTAGGCAAGACGAACTGGCCTCTATTCATGTAAAAAAAAAAAAAAGGTGAAAAAAATGCTCTGTGGAAAATTGGTAATTACATCTTGTGAATAATTTACAGTGGATGCAGCTTGTACTTGAGATGAAATGACTGTAAATTATTATTATTTTTTTTTCCCAGGTGCATTCAGTTTGTGCTTGGTGGCTCTCTTCAGCTTTGTTGTGAGCGGCTGTGATTGACAGCTCAGAGGCGAGAACCCAAGTACAGTGGAAGTCAAAGATTGGCTGAAAGTCGCACTGCAGAATAAAGAAATACATTCCGGTTCCACTTTATAATAATCATCATTAATGAAAGGCAAATTGTTAGCTCTTTAAACTTAAGTTGATAGTTACTTACAGCTAACAAATAATGAAATGACGGAAGTACAAATTGATTTTTAAATCTTTAAAATAATTTGGATGGCTTTTGTTTTAATGACACAGTATTTATTAATCATTTACCAAGTATTATAAACATCAGTTGCATCTTTATAACAGTCATCCAAATTAAGTTTATAGATGATTTACGAAGCAATTTAACATCATGATCATGATCGTAGGTGGTTCACAAAATATTTTTATTAACCATTAACAAGGTATTATAACCAATCAGTTTCAACTTCATAATAGCCATTATATTTACGAAGCAGTTATTAACCATTAACAAAAGGTTACAAACACCTGGTCCATCTGTCTATGTAATACATGCTTAAAATTGTATAATTCCTTTGGTAATCATTAACAAATACTTAATATATTATATAAAATGTTATGAAGTGTGCGACAATAATCTGATTATAAATTGTTTAGTATGCATTAAGTAAACATTATTGATTAACATTTCATTGTTAACTGTAAATAATTAATAACTAAACTTTAAACTTTAAAATTACTTAAATTCGGTTTATTTATTAATGATTGTTATTTTGAAGTGTTACTCACATTCCTTATACGTGCACAAGAGAGACGGGAACGCCTGCCATTCAGGGGTGCATTGTTATTATTATTAACCTTTATTTAAGCAGCTAAGTCCCATTGAGATTAAAAATCTCTTCTTCACGAGAGACCCGGCCAAGACGGTCAGCAGCAAAAACACAAAGTTACAGACAGAGACATGACAGAAAGAGTTAAAATCACAAGAGAAAATCACCACAATAAAAACAAACCAAGTCAAAAGAGGCATAAAACAGAGCTTTCTGGGAGACTAATATAAACACTGATGTGCTAAAAACAACTACATTCAATTGACCTCAATTCACGATCTCTCATTATTGAATTAAAAACCCAGTTACCCAAACTATGGTGGTAAGGTCCATTGTCAAAACTGTCAAAAAAAAAACAAAAAAAAAAACATTTGAAGCCTCACCTGTAGATGTGTGTGGTTGGAACGACGGCTCCTGAGCTGTTTGTTAGTTCCTTGTTTGCCGCTCACAACTACGTCGCTACCCAGATTTACTGTAAATGTAGATGTATTAAAACTAGGTTTGACAGTGAATCTGTTAGTTACAATGGCGTAGCGTTGTTGATGAAGCAGTTATGCTTTTGTAGGTGTTGTTGGAAGTTTGTAATGTTCATTTACCTTTAGCTTTTCGTGTGGCCTAAGGTAAATGCAGCCTCCCTAGATGTAGAATTCCTATTAAAGCCTCTAATCCCGGATAGCACACTCTCATCAACCCTACCTCCAACTGACATCAAATTGATGAGTGACTGAATCATACTTATGTCGCCTCTACGCACAACGTCAAACATATGCATCCATTTCCGCTGTCTTCCGTACGACGGCCTCATATTTTAATTCTAGGCCTACACTGGACCTACATAGGCTTCTTCCAAAATTTTCCAATGATTTCCAGTTACATCTACAGCTTTACTTGGGCTGACGTATGTAGACCATCACGTAATGCAATTGAGGACGAGTACAGGAGTGGAGGGGAGTCTTGAAAATCAATAAATATGTTAATATCTGCATAAATGTCAGCTGTAAAGTGGGAGAAGCTGCAGGTTCAGGAAGTTACAGTGGACTAGACTTCAGACACTTTATTGCTACACAGCACGATATTTGTTTTGCATTCAAAATAGCTTGTTTAAAATATGATTTAGGGCTTTTCAGTTTATTTTATTACAGTTTATAGATACGTATTAACAGACAGGTAGTATTTCAAAGATATAGTAATGAGGATTGTAGTGGTGTGCCCACTGCAGTTTGGGGGAACAGGTGTGACTAGGTAGTTTCTCTAATGGGCCCTCATTCTATGGTGGTTAAGCAGTTATTTAACACTTAACATCATTGTTTGGGAAATGCACTCCTGCCTGAAATACACCTAAACTAAGCGGCTAGCTATGGGATTTAACGAGTGGGCCAAAAATCTGTTCAAACTGGAATTTAACCAACATTCATAGTCAAATATTCACAAGATGAAATCACCTATGTGGTGCAATTTGCACTTTTCACTGAACAGTTCTTCACATTTTTTGAACATGAATAGGAGTGAAATGGGGTAACATGGCCCTCGCCTCTGAGCTAACAATGCATATTTTGCTCACACGTACCTAGCTGATATTTGGACAGCTGCGCTCACCGGTGTTGACGAGGAGTCAAAATAGCACCGGGATGGCCCTTCATTACCTCTCTAACAAGGAGGCTGGGGTGGGATGTGCACGGCTGTAATGGAGGTCATTTGTATTCCCATGTTGTTGTTTTGCCTCCACACATGCAATAGCGACTGTAACAGTGAGTTCAGTGCAGGGCATTAATATGAAGGTCTGTGCAGCGCCCACTGCATTTGAGTCAAATGTGAGAGCAATCAAAAAGAACTACCTCCTCATCAATAAACCACAGCTATCCCATCCATCTCTCCAGAGCTATGATGGATAGACATGGAGCGGTCTAATTAAAGGATGAAATATGGAATGGATTCAATTCATCACTATTCTGTCATTGCCATTACCAAGAATTCACAGCCAGTCCCATGTTTCCATATATCTGGGTTGCCCTGGTCTTCTGCATCTATCAATCAAGGAATCAAGGAAAAATTGGTCTCTGTAGGGGATCTTATGTAGTTTTATCTAGGCCAGACTTCTGGACCAACAGTTCTGTGGTTTAGGTAGTCATGTTTAAACAGGCCTTTTGCTTGGTGATCCCCAGTGTACACATCGCTGAACCTTCTCAGCTGCATATGGCGGACGATATGGCATTAGAACAAACAGAAAGGCTATTGAACGCTCTCACAGCCAGTTCTCAGCATGCAGTGCGCGGGCACACACATGCACACACACACACACAAACAGACGCATTAACACAGGCACATTCACGCACGTGCACATATAAACACACACACACACACACACACACATAAACACATACACAAAGTGGACCAGCTCCAGAAGCTTGGATATTATTTACTGGGCTAGCTGTGCTCAACCCTCACTGTGGCTCACAAAGAAATGGCAAAAATGGGGAGGCTTTAGACCTGCGCGTTTAAGCAAAGACTTGCCTCGGCGCTGCACAAGATGTCTGACCTCTGAAATTGAGGTCCATCAACATTTTCTGTACAGAGAAAGACAGAGACAGAGACGCACAGACAGAGGGCAAGAGGAGGAGATGGCAGTAATGATTGTAGCACATCCAAGGCCAAGGTATTGATGAGCTTTTCAGTGTCCCCTCTCTTCATCAAAAGACATAATGAGTGGCTGTCAAAGCATTCAAACAAACAAACCAATCAGATTGCAGTCAGTGAATACGCAATGACTCACTGGAGTTCCTATCAATTCATGTCCACTACATTACATCCCATTACATAAAAGCAAATTATGTTTCAGTTTTGTGCATGTGTGTGCGCGCATGTGTGTGTGTGTGTGTGTGTGTGTGTGTGTAAATGCCTGTGTTCATCTGCATGTAAAGTGGGAAATCTATTATACAAGAGAACAAGGTCTTGTTCTGCACACACGAGGGAGAACAGGGGAGAAATGCCCTAGGCTCCACGCAGTTTCTATTAGTGAGGCTGTTGAAGGAGTCGTGCGCACTAGAACGGACCACTGCAATCATTTTCCAAGCAAAATTATGCATTGTCCAAAATGGCATGAATTTCTATGACACACGGTACTAACTGCATGACTTTCATTGCAGCTCCACAGCGGAGGGGAAGTCGGGTGCTTAACTTTTGCAACCTTGAGAAGGGAAACTGTTATAAACAACAAAATAAGCATCTGGGAATTTAATTTTGAGCATGTATGTCTAATTGTGTATTCTGCGCATATTTCTATGGGGAAAGGCACATATTTCAAATCACCTACTACAAATGTACCGGTTTCTATGTTGAAAAAAAAAAAAGCATTTAAACTGCTTCTCATTAATAAACATTTTATAATGGTTTATGACTTTAGCCCTTACAAATGTTTGTCGATGCACACAGGGCCGTTGTTTCAGAAAAAGCCAAGGTATGGCATTGTGACATGACATCACGGAAATACTCAGTGATGATAGGATTTGCGAAATATGAACTCACCTAAAATGTCATTTAAAATTCAGTTAAACATACTGTATAGCTCTCTCACACATTCACAGAGCCTGATGTTTGCGTGTAACTATCTAACTGACTTAGAGAGAGCAGTGGAAACGCCTTCCATTGTAGCTATTTGGTGCATATTTCAGCACCATGGACAGAGAACGGAGGTCTAATTATCATTAGTCAACGGTTTAAACCAAAGAGAACAATGAAATGCATTGATTACAAGTTGATTTCTAGTGAAACAAAAGACTATACAAACTGATTTCAGTCTTCAGTTACTGGAAAAAAATCATAGACATCATTTGTGCAGACTGTTGGACACTTATTATAAGCAGCTAGGCAAGGTGCTTCCATAACACACTGTCAAAAATCATGAAGGAACGAGCAAGTTCACTCACTGACACTCATAGGCTATTCACTGATGGGTGTATTTAGGACCTATTAAACGTCTATTTCCTCCTAATAGACAAATAAGCCTGAATAAGTGCATACTGTGTGCATAAACCTGATTCCAAGATATGCTGCCATACCTTACCATACCCAGCTGACACCTATGAATTCTCACATTGCCATGCCTTGTTTACATCTCACAAGTATGCTTATCGTTATCATTTTGAGTCAAATGAAGACGTAAGGACATAATGACTGTTTCTCTGATAATGGCATACCATAAATAAATTCCACAGCAATTTTTACAAGGGAGACAAGGCGTGCTGGAAAACAGGCTTAACGTTCGCTGTGGCCAGAATTACCCTCTGAGGAAATCAGTGGAAAATAGCAGCAAAAGAGCTACAATTTCAGATCCCTATAAATCAATAATAAAATATCAGAGCCACATGAGGGTTAATAATTGCGCGTATTCAGAAAGCACTCGTTGGATGAAGGGGGCAAGGGCAGATGAAGATGTTCTGAAATGATGGTGTGAGCATTAGAATAAGGAAGGCAATGTAAGGAAAAATCCATAGCAGCATGACTTTATCATCAAAACCATGTTGGATTCTGTTCTGATGGTGGGAGAACTGAACATCGGCGCTATGTACCTGCATAAATAATCAGTGTCTGATGGTCCAGTGCAGCCACCGTTCATGGAACCAAGGCCAAAACAGCCACTTTCTAAATGTAGTCATGGTCCAGCCATATACTTGATTTTGAACTAGCCTGGTTTAAAGGTGTTACATATCACCTTCTTCAGAAAAAAATTCAAGGCTTTGACTCCAAGGGAATTCACCAATGCAGATTTTGATTTTTTTTTTTTCCTCCACTGCAGGACTCATGGCCATTGCTTTTATAATCTCATTGATTGTGTGCATTTCATGTAGGGGCCTTCTAGAGTATGCCCTCAGAAGCAATTCCCATCTCAATTTAAAAGTGAGAGAGGACAGAGAGAAAGAGGACTTGAAAGAGAAGAGTAGATGTATGGAGAAGCAGGGAGCACATCCAAAAAGTTTATATGAAGGCAATGTGTCAAAAGCAGCATTGAATTCTTGCATGAAAGCAGAAAAGAAGAGTGGAGCTGTCAAATTGTTTTATGAGTGGGTGAGTGGGAACATGGTAATAAAAATGTGGGTGATATACGATGAAACAAATACTGGTGCTGTGTGTGTGTGACTGATGTTGCCGATGGCCAGTCTTTTTTTTTAAACACCTCACAGGGCTTTTTTTTTTTGCTCTGAACCTTGAATGCACAGTTGTGAATACTGAATAACAAAGGCATGGATCAATGGGAAACATACAGGCTCTGTAGATATTTAAAAAGCAGGCATTATCATACATGCATGCGCAAATTCAGATATGCCCAAAAGCTGACAAAGAATGCACAAACACCATCATGAATACACTGATGCATAAATCAGAACTTTTTGTGTAGTTCAGCAGTTCATGCATACAGCATCCGTGAAATTCTCCCAGTATTCATCCCAAGGCTTTATGCTGTGATATTTAGCCTTTAAAGATGCACCAGGCTGGGGATAAAGTGCTGGATTATTTGAGTGTAACGGAAAAGACAGTGGTATTTGCAAAGGATTTGCAGAGGTGAGTCAGGGGTCGTACCACATGTGAGTCGGTTCTGCACACCAGTGAGTCTAACCTTTACTTTGCTCCATTAGCAGCAGAGACTTTCTCTTGGGGTGGAACAGGGTGGAAGAGAGGGAACAGGCGGGCTGAATGCCTCTTCTCTTTGCCTCTGTGTATTGAGGGGCAGATTTGCTGCAGTTTATACCTGCAGCGAGCTCAGGGGTTTTGTTGTCTGTCAGTGTTTGAGTTTCATTATTGATTAATGTGTGTTTATGAGGTTGTGTGCTGCAAAAAAGCTCCATCTTATCAAGCGATTCAGTCTTGAAATCTTGTTTTTTGTTTAAACTGGTTTAAAAATAATCTGCCAGACTGAAACAAGTGAAAGTGCATTAGAAACCAGTGGGATTATCTCATCCATTTCCTCTGACTGTGAGACAAGATTGAGATGTTTTTGTAGAGTGGACATGCACGCGTGTGTGTGTGCTTGTGTGTACATATGAAAGAATATGTTACTGGGGAAATAAAATAACTAACGTCCTTTCCTCCTTTTCCTCCATAACTACTGTCGAGATGCCCTTCAGCAAGGCATTGAGCGTCCAGCTTCGCTCAGCAGCTGAAAGTTGAAGACTGAGGTCAATCCGGGCTGCTCCCACATGTGAATGTGCGCAGCTATGAATGTGAAGCAGGGCATCACTCGAAAAAAGCGTAGGAGCATCATGCTCAGACTTCCCCTGGATGAATCAAGGTTAAAATGAAATAAGATAAAATGTGAGTGTGTTTGAGTGCATTTGCACTCTTGCTTAGGGGTCAATTGCGCAACAACAATGCAGTCAAAGCCAAGCCTCCCTCAGTAGGTCCAATAAGTGCGGTGCTCCTGACTCTTTCACTCCTCATCTCCGTTCCCCTTCATTACCATGATTTATCTCTTCATCACAGGATGAGGTGAATAGAGAAAATTTAGGGTGAACCGGGTCTAGTTCTCCAGTGATGGCGCATTTATTGACAGGACTTCACAAAAAGCAGCAGAGATTTAGGAGGTGGCCAGGAAGGGAGACACTTGGAGCTAATGAAGTGTATCCTTCACTATCTATCAGCTGTCCTCTGACGAATATCTCCTGACAAAATCAATACAGATGTGGTCAAAGATTCAGCAATGCTTGAATGGGAGCACTCACCTCCATCTGTCTGTGCTATTAACTCCTCTCTCGGTGCCCTCCTTTGGCTGGTGGTAATAAACGAATTCCATACTATACAGGGCTCTCATCTCCTCTGTGGTTATGGCTTCCAACGGTATATATTTTTTGAACTCCAGTTCTCATGCTGAGGGCTACTGTGAGTGAAGTTTTAATTTGAGCAACCATCTTTCTTTTTCCAGCCAAGACCAAAACCTGCCCCTAGCCTAAATATTGTTTTGGCTGCCTTTCTTAAATTGAAGTGGACGTTTGCAGGTGAAAATGACAGCTCCAACTCATGGCATCATGTAATCTTTTTGCAGTCGAGGAATGTCATCTCCAAGTAATTCGTGTCCATAACACATGTTTTTATGAAACATTATGGCACTGACAGCCTTGAAGGGGAATGTGAGCAGGACATTTTTCCCTCATTGTGAACTGTGCCATTTTAAGGTTTTTCAAAGTGGTTTTCTACTGGATTGTTTGGCCAAAATGTGTTGCAAAATCTACAGCATGAGCATTGCCTCCTTTGTTGGCCACTTGTCCTCAGTCTGGGATTTTAGCTCCAAATATTAACTATTAGGCAGCGCGGTCTCCCAGGCTATGGTTATGGCCAAGGTCAGGAGGCGCTGCTGTACATATAGACACCAGTTTCTTAGTTCATGTTAGACAAAAAACATCTGTCCATCTACAGTATTAATGGTGTGTATTTGCCTGATTGCTGTCTATCTAGTTTGCAAGCCTTGTTAGCTATCCAAAAGTTATTGGAAAAATTATCATAACTAATTAATCGCGAGCTGAATCTGAAAATGGTTTTCATCCAAGCACGGATGATTTTTTGTTTACCAAGGTTTGTTTAAACATTCCTCCTCTCTTTTTTGACCTTTTTCCATACAAAGACACATTATTTTTCTGTCTCAACAAATACATAAACAAATTAAAATAGTGGCCTCACTTCCCATTGATGCTAACTGGCTGACTAACTAACCGACAGACCACATAAATAAACAAATGAAAATCAGATATGTATCAACGTTATTGGGCAGTGGGGTAAGACATATTTTCTGGCATTAATGCATCGCATGGAAGAGAGCATACAGTGGCTTATTGTCTTTTTTCTAATTAATAACCTTTTACTTTCACTGAGTACGTTCTCAAATGAGCTCCATTTTGCCCATAATTTCATCGATTTTTACATCAGTAAAGTAACAGTAAGATATTTTAGCAGTCTTTCCATAAGTGCTTATCTGTTACTTAACTAAGATCAACATTTGAGATGGTGGGAGGACATTGGCACACAGCTATTATCTAGACAGAGCAGTGCATCAGAGTGGATTGTGACTGTAAATCAGTCTCTGTTGTGACATAATATCCGCTGATACGTGAACTGTAGCCTCATTGTTGTCGCTGAAGCTTTGAAATAAGTGGGTTGCCGAGTGCCTACAACCCAAATAAATAATAAACGACAGACATAATTAAATGGTGAGCTCACTCAGCCTGCACTGATTTGGTAAACTGATGACATATTGCACGACAAGTTCAAGTTTACTTCATTTATATAGCACTTTGAAAACAACAGCAAGTTTTGCACCAAAGTGCCTCACAAACATAATGAAATGCACGAGCAAAATGAAGCATGTAAATGATGCAAAATGATGCCTCGCCAGTTTTCAGCCGCAGATGAGCGATTGTTTTGTCCACCATTGTATTTTTTGTTTGTTTGTTTTTTGTTTTTTTATATGTCTTGCCTTGTTTTTACTTGTGTTTGTTGGGTATGTTAGGTGCTGCCATTTGAACACAAATTTTTATGTTCCTCACACTCAAAAAAAAAGTTTATTTTTTTCTGTTTGGTGCAGTGTGCTATTTTTTTCTT
Source organism: Myripristis jacobus (assembly GCA_900302555.1). NCBI lineage: Eukaryota > Metazoa > Chordata > Actinopteri > Holocentriformes > Holocentridae > Myripristis > Myripristis jacobus. Next base: position 19,509 of record OMLB01017078.1, read on the forward strand.
AGCTATAGACAGCAAAATGTGAAGAGCACCAGTTGGATGCACTGAACTGCTTCGAGGGCATTGAAGGATAGTTCTCCACCGCTCTTTGAATTTGAAGTCCAAATCATTTCATAAATATTTTAAAGGAAATCGCTGAGGTAGAAGACATTACAGTGGGAGGGATTATACCTTTAGAAAAGACCAGGCTGTGGTTGGCGGTTTTAACTGCAAGATTCAGAGGAGGGAAAAAAATAATAAAATAATAAAATACAAATAAAATACAAATACAGATGATGCTTTGTTGACTTCACTTCAGACTTGCTGAACCTGTGACATTGCTCTCCAATTTTACTGAGCTATCTATCAAAACCATCATCCCCTCTCTGTTGAACTGCCTATAGCCAGAGGAAATGAAGCCATTATGGGGATCCATCACGAGAACAAATGTCATCACTGGTTTCATCTCTCGGTGCAAGAGAAACACTTTCCCTCATATCAGGATGGGAAACTTTTTCTGTGATAACAAGCAAGAAGAAGAAGAAGAGCAAAAAAAAAAAACCCTCTCGAGCTAAGTTTGAATCAAATCCTAAATGACAGATAAATTAGATATGGTGCGAGGGAATCAATACACATTTGAGGCCAGCCTGTCACAGCAACAATTACATTTTATTCTATTTTATTCTGTTTTATTTTGTTTTATTTTTTCCCCTCCCTTCTGTGCAGTTTCACTCTTAACATACCCTGGAGGCGAGTCGCATTTAAAATTGGGGAGTAATCATTTTCATCATATCTCTAAATTAATAAAAATTCAAGCTGCAATCGAGCATCCTTTTGTAACAAATATATTGAAACAACCAGCCCACTGAAGGGATATGGGTGCCATGGTGATATTTGATAGAAGAGACCATTTTAATTTTTTTTTTCTTTTTTTTTTTTTTCCCCTCCTGAACTTAAAAGCGTGGCGAATGAATTCTCAACTCCTGTGTCTTGCGGCAGTGTTATCATATCCTGCCGAAATAAGGCCATCACACCAGCTCACACATACTGAATTGTGGATTGTACATAATTACTGATTCCTACTGGAATATTTTATACTGAGCAAGATAAATTAAATGATAAGAATCTCAGTCTTTTTAGTGCTTATTTCCTGTCCCAGTGAGTGTAAAACGAAAGTACTGACATTACAGTTCTTATTTCATTTTAGGGGGCATAAGAGCACACGGCATTTGCTGGTTGGAAAAGTAATTATCATGAGTTCTACAGACATTTGCAGACAACAGCATCTGTAGAACTTTGTCAAATGCTTAATATTTTTTTTTCCCCTCCTGGAAATTTTGGAAACAAGACAATTGTTTCAAATTGCAACATATTCTTCAGATATTTACATGGAAAACAAGAGCATTCCAACCCGCCAACACAAAGAAACACAATATTTTTTCAGCCAAATTGTGCCTGCAACTTTACAATAAAAATGCATGAAATGAAATTTAGCATTTGGTGGTGGTAGGAGAATAAAAAATGAAAGATAATTTCACTTATCTAGTGGTTAAATGGAGTGCTGTGGTAGTCAAAAAAAATGTGGCTACCAGTTTATAAAGTTACAGACCGTACTATTGGAAATATTTCTGATTTGCAGCTGTTGGGTCATGTGAGTACGCTGCTCAAATAATTGCAAATATATATATATATATATATATATATATACAGTACAGGCCAAAAGTTTGGACACACCTTCTCATTCAATGCGTTTTCTTTTTTTTCATGACTATTTACATTGTAGATTCTCACTGAAGGCATCAAAACTATGAATGAACACATGTGGAGTTATGTACTTAACAAAAAAAGGTGAAATAACTCAAAACATGTTTTATATTCTAGTTTCTTCAAAATAGCCACCCTTTGCTCTGATTACTGCTTTGCACACTCTTGGCATTCTCTCCATGAGCTTCAAGAGGTAGTCACCTGAAATGGTTTTCACTTCACAGGTGTGCCTTATCAGGGTTAATTAGTGGAATTTCTTGCTTTATCAATGGGGTTGGGACCATCAGGTGTGTTGTGCAGAAGTCAGGTTACTACACAGCCGACAGCCCTATTGGAAAACTG
>OMLB01017079.1:0-10414 GCA_900302555.1 Myripristis jacobus
AGATCATTTGAGTAACATCATGTAAATTCTTCTCAGGGTAGATTAACACAGAAGTTAGTGACCATTTCATGAACATTTGTGGTTTACCCAAACCTCTCCCGCAGCAGTCGTGTAAAAACACAATTAGGACATCCAGCAGAGGAATTTGGGTCACCAAAAATGTTGTTTTTTAGTGCAGAGTATAAAAAGCTTTACAACTACTTCTTAATGGACTACAAGCTTCCAATTAGAGTGCCATCACTGACCACACCAAAGACAGCAATTACTGTTCTGTGATCACTGAATGAGACCACTTTTTTTTTTAATCCCTTAATGTCACTTAATTAATACATTCATTTAACTTTTTTGTACCAATAACATATCACAATTAAAATGGAAACATAAACTGATTTTGTTTAATTAATGGCAGTTAACAAGCCAGCAGCCATTCATGAGCTACAAAAAGCTTTGCAAATGGCTGCTGGAGAAAAGGAAAAAAATGTGGCCAGTAGATGGCAGAAAGAAACACACTAACAAAGTGTTTCAAGCCAAATTAGCAAAACTAATATGGGTGATGATCTTTAAAATTAACCACTAGAGGAAACTAGTTTTATAGTCACCTGCTTCTTTCATTGACTTATGGAAGATTCACCTGATAAAGAACAAATTCCTTTGAACAGATATGTTTGAAGAAGAAGGATTGGTAGAGGGAGGAGCCATCCAATCAAAGAATAGCTGATTACTTTGAAAACTTGTCAAAGAAGCAAACAGTTTATATAATCAAACTCATTTTTTTACTGTACAACAACATAAATACTGATTAGGAAAAAAAAATGATTAGGTCTGGATGGAAAGCTCAAGTTCTTGGGTTATTCATGCAAATGAACTTAAGACTGGAAAGTAAAATATAGAAAAGGTAAAACGACTTGGGAAAAAATAAGAACACAACAACACAAAACAAACAAAAAAGAACAGAAATGTCATAAGATATAGAGGCACCACAACACTTCACTGCAATAAGTGCATGCTCTGTTGGTCACGTTACCTCGCAGGCACGGGAACGACTCTGCAGGTTGGGAATGATCTTCATAGTGACTACACCATTGGTTTCTTTCTGTATGTGAAGATGACAACAATGTTACCCATACTTAGTTGTATGAGTGCAATGAAGAAAGTATGCTTGTGCTTTTTAGGTGCTCTGGGGTTATGCACGATTGGAATGAGATAAACCATGCTGACTTCAAAAAACCCCACCTGTTAAAACAAAAGTGCTGTGTTATTGTAGCTAAGAGGGTCACAGAACAAAATGTGTAGTTCATGCATTGACGTGGTTAAAAAAAAAAAAAAAAAAAAATCACCAGGCTACTTTCTAGTGTGTACAAGTTCAACACACCAAGTTGCATGAAGCCGATGTGACTTTTACTATTTTTTTTTTTTTGGCAGTGGCTCAAACAAGTGGGTCTGGAGACCCTAAGGGGCCCTTCAGGCAAATCCAGGGGATCCCCAGAAAAAAAAGACAGTCTTTTAATTTCATTATTATTTCACCAACTAGAAGTTACCACAATGATAAAATGTATAACTTTGATAATTTCCTGCTAGGTTTCACTTTCTACCCTGTTGATATCACCTCACCTGTACTACTTGAAGCACTTGTTGTATCTTACCACAAAATCTTGAATGGGTTTTGTGAGGCCCATAATCTTTAATCTTATTAAATGGCGTCCATGGTCTGAAGTGAATTTAGTTCGGGGGTCCTTGATATCAGCTCTAGGACTCTGCACTACCTAACCCAGGATTGTGCAACCATGTTTTCATTTTAACCAAAGAGCAGATCATTTCAGCTAGCCCGGCTCTAATAGAGGTTGTTTCTTAATTAAATGTCCATGCATAAGGCATCAACTTACCAGGATCTTTTGTAGCTGGTCGACAGATTGGTTGGTGACACTTTTCCCATTGATTTCTGCTATTTCATCCCCTTCATGTAAAGAGCCTGGAAGTAGCAGAAGAGGTCTAGTAAGATGAAATAGGATCCTCTGTGTTCTTATTCGATTTCTATATTTCCATTTTTATTCCTGGAATGCCTGGATGCCTATGGGATCGTGTAACTTCTGTTTGATCCCACAGACATTCAACAATTGAACTAAAGAAGCCTAATATTGCTTTTCGACATAACGTCAAACTGCACATGGATATATAAAGGGCTGATTCCAATGGCATCCATTAGTTTGCATGATTGGTGAGTAGCAAAAACAATAAAAATCCCGAGAACAGAATGACAGACATTTCGGATTGCTAATTTAAAAAAAAAAAACTGTTTGGTGCCTTCCACTTTGGAAACCTCTGTATTCGACTGTATGCCCGTAAAACATTTGGGCCTGTGTCTTGGTTTTAAAGTCTCTGAATACTGTATCTGCTTGTCTTAGTAGTCAACCTCAAATACACCACTTGGGCCAGACTTAAAATGATACTTATAATACATTTATAAGTATCATTTTAAAAAGGTCATCTTGCTGGTGAAGTGGCTGCTGTTTGCTGTTATCATGCAGCACCAGGTGAAGGAAAGCTTCAGCATCCTGTTCCAGTTGCCTCGGCTAGAAGCAACCAAAAGGTCGAATGACTTTTTTGGTAACAGGATGGGTCGTCTAACCACTAGGGTGCTGTGCTTTGATGTCTTACCTTGCCTGTGGATCATGCCCCCATGCAATATTCTGGCCACAGTGCACCTCTGCTTGTCGTTCACTTTCAGAGTGACCCCCTATAGAGACAGACCGCAGTCAATAGTGAGGAAATTGGCAACACAAATCTGCACAATGATGACAATATTAAAGCTGTATCTGTGAGTGTGTGCATGAAGACACAAAGAGAGAGAGAGAGAGAGAGAGAGAGAGAGAGAGGGCTGATGTACCATTGGCTCTGAAGGATTTTTTTCAAATGCTACTTCTTTCATCTTGGTCAGCTCTGTGCCATTCATGTGGCCTGCACTACCATTGGTGTAGACCTCAGCCCCTTTATTCTCATAGGTTTGCATAGCCACCTGCGGAAAAACAATAATATTGTTATTTGGTTTTGTTTCCCTCAAAATGAAACCAGTTTCATTAAAAAAACTGAAAGAAAAATAGATTTGTAAAACAGTCTGAAAATAATTTTAAAAAGGACAGTTGCAATAAACTGCAGTCGGATAATCCAGACAGATCAGATTATCATACTTGTACCCCAAGTAAAGTGCAGCAAAAGCTCTCTGCTAATGTGTGCCAACAGCCATGTTTCATTTGCAGTTTCAACATATGTTCAAGGTTGAAAATTAACCCAATATTATAACACCCCATTAACCATGTCCAGTGATCTGCTCCACCAGGTTCATGTGGTCATGGATACCACCAGCTTCACTGGAGGATCACTCTCAAAGAAAAGCACTGATGCAAGGAAACATTTTTTTCCCCTGACCAATTTGTAAATTCTCACCTCATTCCAATGACCTTACATAGTTCAAGCTAGAGACCAAAGAACCAACGCTACACTGTGATGTAATCAGATGTTTTCTAGGCCAGCTCCATTTTCAGAGAACGGGAGGTCGAATTTGTGGATTAGTGAACTGTTTGCACTTGCACACACTTACACATAAATGTACCCAAATGAAAAGCTCAAAAGCAGGAAATCCCTGTCCTCAGAAAATATCCATTGTGCTGCCACAGTTTAACAAAGTTGGTTTCCACAACACTGTCAGTGGAACCATGCACACAAGTGTCTCATTTTTTTCTAGCCTCAAGAAAAAGAGCTCCTTTTTATAAGTGAAGACAATTGCTACCGATGGTTAGAAGTGTAATGTGATTTCAGTCAGTGGATTTTTATTCCAAACTGACAAATACCTTTCATGAAATGAAGTATCAGTGTAATTGTACTTTCACAAGTGACTTGCTTTTAATCATATTTTAAATTCATCGATTTTATTTATTATGAATTTTTAACATTACTAAAAGTAGTTATGACTTTTGGCATCACTGAAAAGATTCAAACTTTGCAATATTCTCTGAAGTCATTTATGTGATGGATTTAAGATGAACAAAGCACAAGATGAGTGGGACTGGTGTTCCTGCTCCTTCATGCCACCAAATTTGTATCTTAAAACTGACAACAAACATGTCAAGAGTGGCTGTTTCCAGGATACATGTAGATCCTCATATAGGGCTTAGTTAAACGTGGACAAGATAAAATGTTTAAAGAAGTTTTAAGTTTCATTTCCACTACGACACTTTCAATAGTGACACACATGTAAGCATGCAAGACACAGGATACATGTGACTGATACCAGAGGAGTAAAATAATGTCAATAGCGCTCACATAATATATATATATATAAAAAAACAATAAATCCACAGCTTCACAAAGTTAAAAAAAAAATTGCCAAATGGCATCAAAGACACAGTTATCAGCATCAGCACAATCCTTTGGCATGACTGCACAATATCAGCAAAACTGCCTCAGCAAAAAAAAAAAAAAAAAAAAAAAAAATACATTAGCATCAGCACTACAATAAACCAATAAAGATTAACATTATCATCCTCCTCCTCCCCTCATGCAGTCTCCCCATTTATGAATATCACAGCAATTTGGCCTGTTCAGCTGCAGGCACAAGCTGTTTCATTTCCCATCATTTGATTATGCTTATTTCCCTGGAGAGCTTGTCTGTCGTGTCTTTGAGGCAAAACTAGGAAGTCTTGGCTTTAGTAAGTGGTTTTTGGCGAGATAACTGTCTCTCACCACTGGCATTATTGCTGCTTGCTTAACATTAGCTGCTATTGCTGTACCTCAATTTTCCTGACAAAGTAACCTTCCTTTGTAACCTACTTAGAAAACCTGTGTGCTTAGTCATGGTTCAGTAAAATGTACCTAGGCAATAACTGTGGAGGAAAGTAGACTAATTTAAACCACTTCAGAATCTGGAGGAGAGGGTTTATTAAAACAAAAAAAAAGAGCTATTTGTCAGCGGTGAGTCAAGAAATGACTGTAGGAGAAGGGGTCATGACAGTCACCAAGTTGTTTTGCTGTGCAATGTGATACAGTTATTTACCAGCCATGGGCTAGAAAAAAATCAGTCATATGTCAGGACTGTACCAAGCAAGACTATTTGGATGGGGTCCCAGGATGAACAGATGAAGCTGCATCTTTCATGGGGAGGAATCTTTTGCAGTGGAGAAAAAAAAAAAAAAATCACAGCACTTTTGTCTTAACACCATGCACTAAAACTCCATCTCCTTTGAAAGTCACAAGATTTCTTACATGATATTCCTGTGGTCTACAGCAGCCCATTAAAAGTCTGTTAACATTAAAAACTGTCTCCCAAACTGAAAAACTAACGGTCAAACTTTGTTTCCATTAGCCTGGAAATTGCTGACCCATAATAATTGTTATGACACAATCAAATCAATGAATTACAAGTTACAACTATGTGTAAGTAACCAAAAATGAACGTCTTCTGAAAATCACCAATGACCTCCTAGTAATATTTACCAAGTTCCTCAAATGGAAAGTTGTCCACTAAGATTAATATATATGGAAAAGCTTACACTGTGGGACATTATCCTAAAATTTCTGCAAACACAGATTGATTTCCTCAGCACACAGAGAAGTGGATTGTGAAAAGTGGACTAATGCTTTCTTTCCCTCAACAAAGTGCAGACCCCCAGGATTGAGAAGGAAGTCACATGGTTCAAGGAAAATGACAAAGGTTGTAGTCTAAAGGTCAATTAGTATCACTGTCATAATGAATATTTGTACTGGTGTAAAACAGCTGAGGATAGTAATATTTCAAACATAACGCAATATGTTGGGGAGAGGCTGGAAACAACAAAAAACACTTGATTTAGTGCTGTCAGCTTTAAGTGGAGGAGGCTGAACAGGCAAGTCAGGGCAGATTTCAACAGCAACTTGCACAGATTTTCTACTGAGCCTGAAAACAGATCTCCATTCCAAGATGGACTGCAAAAGCCCAGCACAAAACTATATCTCTGTAGCAAATGAGACGCAGCCAGCTCTTATCATTTTAACTGAGAGGATATACCATCCCGAGGTATATTTTCTGTCTGGTTTGGATTCGTTTATTCTGGCAACAAGCTTTATCAGTTTCAGTAGTTGAATGCTAACATACAAGCTGAAGTGCTTCATGGGAAAAACAGCCTCGTAGCGTGCAGGAGAAGTCGCTGAACAGAGGAACATCCTGTCTCAGCAGAAAATGTGTTCCTTTTTCGCTTCCTGATTTCTCTCCGCTCCCATTAGCACAATGTGAAGGGATAAGTACATGATTAGGGTGGGCAAAAGAAACATGACAGCTACTGGCTATTGCAATTTGAACAGCCAGTCTGTAGCTATAGCCATGAGTCCCTTTCAGAGGCTCAGCCATAGATTCTGGGTGTGGAAAGACAACAGGATAAACATCTTGCAGTAGGAAATGCTGCTTATCGTCTGTAGGCAGGAGTGGCTTTACGCCTTTGAGATTTGATCAAGCAACGTGTGATCAATACATTTCAGAACAGTAGCCCTATCTCTGGATATGAATAAATACACACTAAATAAATCCCTATAGCCTAAATACAGCATCTATTGTTTTCTCCTCCCTTGGAAAGAGTGCTTAACTTATCCTGATGCAATCGTATAAATTACATTAGGACACTCTCTCTTCTCCTCTCCTCCTCTCTAGGTCTGCATCTGCAACCTATAACAATTAATTATTAATCCTTTACCCTATCAGGTATAGGACTGATCTCCTGCCAGCAGACAAATAACTATTGATCTATCAGGCCTGTAAGGAGCACAATAGCAGACCATCAGGCTGCATATGTGGGTGACTCTTGCTTCATCACATTACTATGTGTGTGAGGTACAGACAGGATGTAATTTTAGGAGTATTTTAAGCCACATCAGTTGGATTTTTAAAACTTTTTTCTTCGTAAGTATTTAGATAGACTATTAAAAAAAAAAAAATTTGCTAGTATAATATAGCAAACCATTACCAAGCACTGGTGTGTTGCGCTCAGTAGGTAAGGAGGGATGACATTAGAAAGTCTCCTGTCCCTGGTGCAGTGAAGCGCACCATTATAAAAAAAGGAAAAATGCCTGGCATGCCTCCCACTTCTCTCAAGTGGGAAGATGTTCGATGGCCATCAGCTGCAATCCTCCCCCCAGCCAACAGCCCTTCAATGGTGAGATAAGACGGCAAAGCCTCGGTTTCATGCCAAGTCTCCTCTGCCTGTAGTTTGGCTTGCGGTGACACGTTTATTGTCAGGAAAATTGTTTCATTGAGGCTGGGGCTGCGAGAGGGACGAGATACGGCTGAAATAAACAACACAAATCATGGGATCACTCCTTGTTTTAACTGCGATAGTGAGGGGAACACACACTGACATGGCTGACTGTCTAATTAGGGAGGAGTACAGTTCTTTGGCATTGTCCCAGGTGATGTCAGCAAAATCAAATCTGAACAAATACCTTGAAAACAAAGCTGTGGTAATATTGTAGGGATAACTATTGATACTTTCATATGATATTTACACACAAGAGATTTTTACTAAACCATCATGTTTAATGTGGATATAATGACCAAGCAGGAAGAGGCAAATAACAAAACAGCTACTGCAGTCCAGTAAGTTGAGAAAAGTGCATCCCTTTATGGTAATGCAGCTTAAAAAAACAGGAAAAGATCATATATATTTTACAATATTTAAAACCCCAGTCTCATATTCTAATATTGATATAATATTAATCCATTGCCAAGCATGACTTTAGCCTGAATTACTTGGGTTAGGTCAGACACACTCATCAGAATTTTGTGCACCAACACCACACACACACACACACACACACACACACACTCCACCCACTATCCCCTGTGAAGTAATGAACCACGCGACCATACTTATGACACCACTGATTTCACAGATCTGCATCAGCCAAGGAACACTGTGCTAAGATTGCAGTTCAAGGTCACTGAACTGCAAACTGCTGATGTCAGGAAAGGAGTTTCCCTCACAAGGCCTCCCTTCGTTATTTTCCTCAGTTGCTCAATGCTGACTTCTCACATTCAGAGAAGTCGTTTAAAATCACTTCATATCATTATCCTGGGTGTCCTCGAGGAAGGCTGCACCCCTGATATCACGACAGCAAAATCAAAACCGACTAGGCTACATGATGAAAGAGTGCACTTAAAGAATGGGTACTCTGATTTCAAGTGCCACTGATTGATTAATCCATCCATTAATCTATAGCATTATTTCCCAACTCAAAACCCACCTAAAAGGCATAGGACAGCAGCAGTCAGGTAAGTATTTTGTAGTCAGACATAAGAAAAATCACAATTAAACTCACAAAATGAGTTCATTTCACAATATCTGGCCTTAATATGAAGCCAAGTCATACATCTCTACTTAAAACAACACCATGCAATAATGTGGTAAACAATCTGGCCAAGCTGAGTGCGGCCTCAGCTGACTGGTGACAGCCTGCTAAGCCTCCAGCAGCAGCCCAGCATTTGGTTAGTGGCAGAACTCTTAACATTGCCATGACCTCATTTCATATCTGCATGTAATTCGCAACAGTAGCCCATATTACATAGACCTCAGCTGTGTGAAAATATCTCAAGATATCCTGAAGAAGAAAAAAAAACTATGACTTTATTTCCATTGGGGTGAACATTAGATGAGCTGACGGGCCTCTGCACAGTATTTTGTTTAGCTTCTAGGGACAAAAATAGCCTCATACGTGTCATATGACTAATCTTGGAAACCTGGGCTTATTGTGATATACATGACTTCCTCCTCTGGGTGATATAGCGTTGCGTTTTTCCCCTGATATCTGTATCTTTTGGGGGGGGGAATGCAGAAGTGAATCTGCAAATGACATGTCTGCTGGGTTGAAGCTGACCAAGCAATACTGAGCAATGCGGTGGTGGTTATTTAACAACAGCATATGACCCAAACATTGACACGACAGGAGCAGACCTAATAGTGCATAATTATGCGTTTAAGAGCTCGACGTGGTAAAATACAGAGGGCTACATGATGAAAAAACTATTTTATTTATACGGGTCTTGCTGGAAAAAACGGAAAAAACAACAGTCATGTGGTCATCTACAGCTTCCCCGGAAGCAAACACGTACACCAAAATTTCGAGGGGGGGATAAGGTAAATAATAATAATGATAAAATAAGGTTAGACTCTACCTTTTCAGACTTCTGTTTGTTTTGAAGAAGCTGCTCCAGGTACAAATCGGAGAGGGCTGTCCGGACGCTGTTGGTCGGCTCCAGAGTGACCGTGGGTTCGTTTTTATTGGATTTTAACGTCATCTTTCCCTGGTAACGTTAGCATAAAAAAAAGAGAAAAAAGGACAAGTGAACCTGATGTGCTCCTGGTTCAAAGTCCACGAAAGATAATGTTGAGAAGGAGGAAGCGTCTGATAAGGAGTCCCGACGCTGTGATAAGTCACTGCATGGGGATAAAAGTCCAAGGTTTTGATCAGTAGCAGGTGGGGTAGCCGCTATCTGCTGCGGGGACACCGCTGACAAAGCACGTAAACAGGACAGCGCCGCTGGGAGGGACGGCCCCGTGCTGCATTCAGGGGCTCCGCAGAAGCTCGTACGTCCGAGCATGCACTGATTGAATTGCTGCTGGGCGGGGAAGGCTGACTGTAATGCTAATGTGTTTTATTACCATGTGATTTGTTTTGACTGTTTTCTGCGGATTGCTTTTTAATTTATGAATCACGAAATAAAGGGCTGATGTGTGCTGCAACAATTTAGTGAAGAGGAAAATAATCTGCATGGGGCACGCAATGCTATTGATGTTTTCTGATTTCTACACATTTTGCATTATGGAATATATACATCTATATTTATTTATGGGCTAATTATATTTATATGTTTATTCTTCTTCTATTTATATACATTTCACATATTTCATATTTTTAAGTCGGTTTTAATTAAACAACTGAAACTGTAATTTAAAATAAAAGTAAATACAACATTTAAAGCCATTTTTCCGATAGCGTATGAATGCAACACTACTGCAGCGTTCTCAGTGGCGCTAACTACTGGATGCGACATCTTTTTCCCTAGGATGGCGAAGTCATGACCATATTGAATTACACTAATTCTCTACAGCTTTTCCCTAATCTTAGCCATGATCAGTTTATGCATAAGCCTAACGTGAACCCTAATCTTAACCACCAAGACAAAATGATCACGCAAAACACTTGGCCATCCTTTTTTAAAATTAACAACTGGATAATATACAACCAGATAAATAATAGCAGCACATACAAATCAATATTTAATGATAAATATTTTGAAAGAGGATCAAATGACAATAACAAATGTCAGTTACAATAAAATTTTAAAAAAAAGCCCTCTGGAGTACACATATACACAAATATAAACATAGTTAGTTAC
>OMLB01017081.1:3780-14466 GCA_900302555.1 Myripristis jacobus
AAACATCACACTTTTGATAAACAATACGATTCAACAAGCATAGGCACAGGCAATTCATTTGCAGGCTCTAAATACACGGACGCATGCACATGCACACACATAAAGGCACACATGCATGCACACGTGCACACGCAAGGAACACACACACACACACACACATGCAAACACATCATCTGCTTCTCCACTCAGGCCTGAGTCAGACCAGGGAGATGAGCTCAGCTCCAGCTGGATGCTGAGGCAAGCTTTAACTCAGTCAGCCGCTCTGCAGCCCAGCACGGCCCAGCACAGACCCAGACTGCCAAGTTGAACATGGCTGCAGAGCGCCTAAATCAGAGCCACTCTAAATCAGCACACTCTTGAGAAGATGCAATATTTCATTTGCTGCTGTGTTTCCAGTCAGATTGGTGGAGGTGGGCAACAAGAGGCTGCATACCTAGTCTGCTAATGAAATTAGAATGGCTCGTCTGTGTGGACGTGAACACCACTATAGTACACGGGCCTCGGCTCGCTGCCCGTACTTTGACTGGGGAGGCTTTAAGCAGATTTATGGTCTCCGGTGGGGAATAGAGGGATTTTTTGTCCAGACCTAAATCATGACTGGAACTAGAAGGAGGTAATTAGGAGAGCAGTGGAGCAGCAGGCTGGGGACCGTGTGGTTTTCAGGAGGTCCACCACTGTGCACTACGCTGTGTAGAACAACTCCTCTCTACCATACATGGTAGCTAACAGCAGTGTAAAGTGTGCTAAAATCCATACTGAGCTTTGTTTGGAACTGGAGTGCTGAGTCACCTCCAAGTAAGAATTACTGGTGGAAGTGAAGTAGCCATCTGGGCAGCATTCAGTAGGCAGAGCACTACCCAGAGAGCTCCCAACTACTAGCTGTTCATGGTTCTGGAGTGTGTGTAATGTGCTCTGGGACTCATCTCTGCATAATGTTAAATGGCACTAGGCCTCTCCTTAGCTTTTTTTCTTCTTCTACTGAAGGGAGTGATTATCTGCACTGCGGCAGATCTTGGAGAATCAGAGGGACTCGGTGGTTCAAATCCAATAAATTTCTGAGATTAAAAAGTCAATCAGGTACATTTCAGTCTGTCTCTTCAAGCAGGTGCATAAAATATTAACAAGACGAGAACAAAAACAGGGTTGAAGTGGTTCGGCCGTATCACGCTTGCTCTGAAAGGAGTTGAAATGAGCATGATGTATTTTACAAGCCATGAGTCATGAAATACAGAGGGGGGAAAAAAAAAACATGTTTACATCATGGCTGTTTCATTTTCAGCCAAACAGCCTGAAGAATGACCTTTGAAGTGGAGCCGTTGGGAAGTCTGTCATTCTCCACGAGGAGTAAGAGAACAACAATAGGTCAGTTCCCACCTCCTCTACCAAACAAGGGCCACCCCCTCGCACTAATTAGGCAGCATGTGTTGGTAATTTGCAAGCAGTTGATGTTGATTAGGTGGGTTATGACACCCTGTGACCTCAGCTGTAGCCAAGCACATAGACACACATCCTCAAATTAGCCCTGTGCCGTTTGGCTATCAGGCTTTACAGGGCCATAAGGAGAATTATGTGAAAAGTCTGCATGGCTTTTGCTCCTTCTCTCTCTCTCACACACACACACACACACACATGCACAATGGCACATTCAGATCTGCACAGCCAGACACCGTTGCACACAAAAAATTGTGCATATGCATCGATCCCGCCGACAACATTAACATGCAAGCTGCAGCAGAGTTATCTGCTCACCCCGGCAGACAAAGTAATGAGAGTTTCAATTATTTACATTCAGTTGTAAATGTGGGCAGCAGCCCTGCTCTCTTTTTCCCAGTCCGCTACAAACTTACGCCTGACTGCCCCCGATGCACTAGAGGACATATCACTATACATGATTGAGAGCTGTGTGTCCGTTGAGACTGATAATAATGTGTAAGTTAGGTAATTATTTCATTAAAATGCTTATTCAAGACTCCAAGTTGGACTGCCACTGTCCACTGCCTAAAAACAGCTCATAGCTAAAAAGTCCTCCTTTAGGTAACTACATGTCAGTAATATAGTGTGAGTAGGAACAATGCAATGTGTCAATATGATTGAGACTTGGTTATTAACTGCTATGTTAACACTATTGGGATTATTTCACTACTTTACCTGCTGTTTAAAGTTAGTGACAAAAATATTTTTATTATTAGTGTTTCTATACTTAAAAAAAATTGACATATGTAAACATTTGTGCAATTAGGTTTAAGTAGATGATATGAATCCTTGTGAAACTGGAAAAGCAATCCATTGGCTAATCCCCATAATTCAGATAAACTGCCAGCTTCACTTTAGAGATTGGCTTGCACACACATGAAATCTTGAATGTTGCAGCTCTTGATGATGTTTCCACAAATGTTTTGTGAGAAAAGAATTCCACTGTCCCCTGCCAGTGTTTCTAATTAGAATTCAAAGTGGGACGAAAAAAAAGCCAAAGAAAGTCCACATCAAAACACAGTCTGTGAGCTTGTGATTTACAGCGTCGGTCAGAAAATGATGCTCCGTCACAGATTTACGGCCATTCAAAACTTTTTGGACTCTTTTGTTCTGTTTGGGCACAGATAATCCAGCGGCAGTAAATCTGAACTTGGGTACATTTGGTGGCAGATAATGGCCGGCAGAAAAACAGCTACCAGATCGAGCCCGCGAGTCGGAACTCACAGAGGCGAAGCCAGCGGTCTCGCTACCTTAATTCACTTCCTCAACATGACTGCATTACCGTGACAAGAAGTAATATGCTAGGAGGAGAGCTCAATGCTTTCTTGGCTTGCGTTGTGGACGAGTGACAGATTTAGTGCTCTGCTTGGATGCTATGGGCCCGAAATGACTTAATAAACTGAAGTTGACATTTTGAGTGCGAAAGTGGAAGCTTGCAGATGAAGGGTTGGAGCAGGGAGGCCAGGACTGTTTCCTATCCGCCCAGAAGTGTGCTTGAGTGTATAAAGCTGCTGGAGCCTTGAGAACCTGAGCTATGGCAGCACAGGCTTCAGCCATCTGTCTCCCACTAGGGGTGACTGGACAGCACTGTTTCCATGGAGACAACCTCAGCAACCGCCGTCATGCGCTTCCTGTCCCACTTGTCTGGAGCGACTAACATGACCATGGAAAGGGTTTTTTCTCTCTCAGTCCTCCCTCTGTCTATAATGGGGCGGTCACACCGGATTCTGCAGGGCGAAGCTCGCTCGCACGCTGACAGGACTTTTGTTTGGAGGAGGCGTTGCCGGAAGGTTAACTTCAGTTTCTAGGCTAGGGATTAGCATTTTCGCGAGTTGCACTTACGGCTATAGAAGTCAGTTGTGTTAGCATGCAGCTCACGTTACATCAAAAGAAGGCCCCGGCGTTGCTGCTGGTTCAGAGGAGAAGGGAGGAAATTGCAGCCGAGGAGAAAACACTGTGGCTGCATCCAACCGGTTTTGAAAGGTCAATCCCGCATATCTTGCAACGGTTTAGCATCAATGAGTCACACAAACTTGCAGGTCAGAGTTCAGCTGGACTGAATTTGCCGTGTAGGCCAGAGGCGAAATTAATTCACCACCGGAAGCGCTAATATGTCTTCGTACCTTACCTTACCTTCTTACCTCACCGCCCCGTCACACAAACATATTTCAGTGTTGAACAGATGTTGATGTGACAGTTTGTACCAACACTGTAAACCTGCAGAAAGCATCAAATTCGAAGTCGAGATGAAATCGGTAGATTTATCCACTTTTTTATTGGTCTTAATCTTGCCTCCGGTGTTTCCTCAGCTTTAATTGCTAAGATTTAATGTAGCTTTTCCTATTGTTTTCTTATGCTGCTGTTTCATTGTGTGATTTTTTACAGTTTCCTGGATTTTTATTATGTTGTTTTATTGTGTGAAGCACTTTGTGTTGCACTGTTTGTACGAAAACGCTAGACAAATAAAGCCTCACTGATTGATTGACTGATTGATCTGCTCCCAGACACAGCTCTCTTTGAGAGATCTCTTTAAGAAGTACGTCTGGAGATGTTTAGCTTGACAAAAGACTGTGGATGCTGACACGGCTGCCCTTCAAAAACCCACCCACTTGAGAAATAAACTGCTGCTAGTCCATGCAGTTAATACCTAGAACATGTTTAGGACAATGGACAGCAACCCATATGCTACCATGCCAGCCAGCTTAATCTGCACAGTGGGTCTTCAGTGTAAAAAGCATTTACTTTCTGGTGTGAAGTGCAACACATATCTGGAATGTCTCATTGCTTAATGGTCAATGGTTACTGTCCATATTGCTTAGTGAAAGTGGAACCTCACTTTTTTTTTTTTATATCAGTTCAAAATTGGATCTCCAGTTTCTAAAATTGCTCTGATATCATTGTTTTATTTCGCCACAATGTCATTATTGCCAAAATATGTCCATTTGGGTTGAAATTCTGCACCTTATAAACTTCTGCTCTTATAACTAACCCTTTGAAGAAGTAAGTACCAGCCGAAACCTCTTCATTCTGAAGCTCTTAAACTCAAACGGGTTCTTCCAAGGAAAGAACGACTAGAACACACACAGACACACGCCACACACAAAGAAGACTTAATTCCACGCATATACAGATTTGCACACAAACACACTCAGGCAGAGCAACACTTTGAGCCAGTCCTGTTGGTTTTCTCAGTTCACTAACGGCCAGGCCAGCGCTGTGCATGCATGCGTGTGTGTGTGTGTGTGTGTGTGTGTGTGTGTGTGAGCATGAAATAGCCTCCCCCCCCCCTCCTGCTGCCACCCCTTGTCCCTCTACTCCTCCTCTCCCTCCCAGACATGCTCTGATGGAGAGATAAGTTGAAGGTCATCCTGAGAGAACAGAGGCTCCGTTGAGGAATGTGTGGAATGACACTCTCTTGTTCTGCGGACAAGAAGCATATCAGAGACTGCTGTGGTGTCATATGGGCCTGTGTCATCACGGCAGTCAATGTGAGCCGGGGCCTGAAGATTTGATTTGGGAGAGCATGGTGGGTGACGCAGATTCAACGGCTGGTTACAAACACGTTTTTCCCCCAAAGTACACCACAAAAATGGCCAATAAAAAAAAAAAAGTGATTTTTTTTTCTTAGATTAACTTCAATACTCTGGCAGTGGAGCTGGAAAATCTTACACTTCCAATGCACTTGTGTCTGGCTTTTCTATAAACAATGCAAATGTAAAAAATAAGGCAGATCACAACACAAATATCAGCACAATGGAAATTCTTTTAAGGAACTGCAGAAAAATGCAACTCTAACACTAGATTGGTGGTTAAACTCTTTCCAACATACATCTTTGGCACCGTGCAGACATCTGCTCAGTGCACACTTCTGCACTAACAATCTCTTGGCCGAGCTTTTGGTTAGGGGACCTTCACTGGCCAATAAATTTAAGTTGCATCAATCAAAATGTGCTTGGCCAATTCCATGCAACTGTTTGCCTGGCACCATGGCTAATTCAGCTGTAATATGTGCGTTAGATCCATTACACTGGCAAACCATTTTTTCTGCAATCACTCCAAAACCGAGGTTCTTTTGTGCAGCTGTTTATGCAGGCAAGGCAACTGTGATTATGAGAAAATGGTATCAAAAGGAAAACAATTTATTGCCTCGCAGTGACGGAGAGGCAGCGTGGTAAGTGAAACTGCTCTGAATAATGGGACGCACTTCTGACAGAAAATCCCTTTAAAGAATCTTGTAGGAAGGAAAGGTCTTTCATTTTATGCCAAGGTGTCGGTTTTCCGTAACCTGTAATCCAGATCCGGGTATCAAGTGAGCATATCAAGCAGGCTGACATCAAAACGATGAAATACTAACTCATTACAAATTATTTTTTTGGAAAAAAACAGTGTTTCAATAGGCAAAAAAGGCATATCTTTTTTTTCCCCCTCAATATCCATTATTCCCAAGGTCATTATTAAAAATGCCAAAGAAATCAAACAGACACACTGATGATGCGGTTGCAGCTCGGAGGTAACCAAGATCCTTGCTGGCAGTGTCTTCTAACACATTAGTAATGACTTTGTGTCACGTGAGCCTCCCAGCTGCCCCTATCCAGTTTTGGGAGGGTGGATGAGTCAGCAAGTGAGCTGGAGGAAAATGAAAAGGGGCTGTGGATCCGTCATAAAGCACAACATTGACATTACCAAATGCACTGCTGACTTATGAGATCCAGAGATAACTAAACGTATAAGTATGTATATTATCACGGAAATCCTGTATAGAACACTGCAGGGCAAGGAAGCACGCACGTCATTTAATCTTATCATGGGGAGGATAAAGGGCTGATCGACTTATTGCTTGGCTATAATTAAAGGTGCACTGAAGGCGACTTTGGCAGCAAGGCATGACTGAAACTGTTACCGTTTTAAGGAGTTCATTTGCTATAAATCATGTAAAGTGACACCAGCATTTGTGCATCAAACGTCAATACTGAATTTTCCACTTGAAGTAAGTTTTAACCCAAAATGAAAATTCTGCCATCTCCTAATCATCCACGTCAGCAATTTAGCCGCCAAAGGTCATCTTTTCACAGCTCAAAGAAAAGCTTTTCCATCACATTTCTACAGCAAACAGCTTGTACAACATAATCCAAAGGTGCTGTAGCCGATCAATTGCATTATATGGATAAAAAAGAAAAGAAAAGACAAAAAAAAAAGCCTCATTATACACTTCATTTTACTACTCGATGCTATTCTGGTCATGCACACACCAGGGAGTAGCATGCAGATTCTTCCACCGGAGCACTGCAGGCTGTGTGCACAACCAGAGCACTAACGGCGAGGCAAATGTAGGAGATAATGAGGTATAATGAGGATTATGCGGCACAAGCTGCTAAAGAGAAATGTGATGGGCACTGAATGCATTTTTAAGCTGTACAAAGATGGGCCCACCAGCTTCAAGAGTTTGGGAGAAGGCTGTCACGAAACTATGAGGGGCGAGCTCGCTGTGTGTTTGGTGCTCCTGCAAGCTTCAGTGGGGTTTTGACTGACACCGGGATGAGAAGATAATGACTGAATTTCATTTTCGGGTGAGCTATTCCTTCGACTTTTGCTTAATCATTTCCTGTGTGCTGAAGAAAAGAAAAAAAATTGCACTGACACCAGGCAAATACGCAGATTCTGTTGCAGGCCCACCTTTTGATTTAGCCTGATAAGATGGGTGCATTTTTACATAAAAATCTCTCCTTGCGCTGCCTTAACAGTAAAGAGAAAGTGTGTCAGGGTGTGCAACGGCACATTTTATCAAGGTTGACATGTCAGTATGTTTTCTAAGCAATTCATTGCCCACTCAGCCTTAAGGAAGGTCTGTATTTGAAATACGGCTGTACTGTAGATCGGCTCAAGAATGACTTTCTCGAGATCTTAATAATGAACGCTTATTCGGTTTCTTCTCAAACGGTCAAAGAGAAATGTGAAAGTCCTGTTTGTGCCTTTGTGCTGAACACAGAACACAGACCTACAGCCCCGTCCTACTTTACAATTTCTGCATTATGATCCATTTTCGATGAATGATGCAACTTTAATCGGCTATATTTAAGATGGATTTCCACAACCTTTATAAGGCTGGTGGCATTTGGACATTCACAAACAAGGTGACTAAGATGTAGTGTTTTATTATATGAATCTCAGCAGTACAACAAAAAAAATACATTTATTCAGCAAGCCTAGTTGAATAGTTGGCTGTGGGCTGATTAATTGACTATTCTGGTTCATTCCTACAAATGTCAAATCCAAAGCCGGCCATTGAGGACAATGTTTGACAGTGCGACATTTGGATTTTGGTGCACGTCTGACTGGCCTCCCCTGCTGATGCTGGCCACTGTGCTGTTGCCTCACCTTGGTGGTCCCCCGTGCCTCCAGACTTCTACCACACTCACAGTGGACCACACATCCAGCTCAAAGGAGGAAACACTGGGGCTGAAAGTGAGCAGCGGGTCAAACCTGGACCAGAGTGGATGTGCTTAGATAAGCAGAACCGGTGGGATCTGCCCTCCAGAGCAATACAGCAGACAGACAGCCGGCAGACAGCCTCCAGGCAGTACAGCTTTTGAATTAACCAGCAGAAATCGGGAGATCCTGTTTTAATTCCACATCCGTCTTTGTCTGCTGAATAGCTCTTTGACCAATATGGTTTCTGTAGCGTTTTTGTGTGTCCCAGATGGGAGATTGCACGGAAATGTTTTCTAAAGCCTTTTTTCCTGCAGTGGCCAAAACATACGCCATCCATAGCGCACTCTCCTTTCTTCCTCCTCTTTGTCTCTTCTTGTTTTATACCATACAAAGCTTCTTTCAGTATGTCAAGACAATCTTTGTACGGGCTTGACAAGCTGGTGATCTCACACTTGCTAATCAGTGTAGCACCTGTCCATGGAGCTGAATCCGCCACGCGGAGAAAATGCTGCATCTCAAATCACTTTCTGTTCTTCCTAACAGCGAAACAATAAACATCTTCAACATCCGCCAGCACTTTGCAATTCAAGCAATTTGTCAGCTCTCACTGTTCCTCTTTCCTCTGCCTGAATTCTTCTGCTTTTTTTTTTTTTTACATTTTTTCAAGAGCATGATTTAAAAAGAAGAGAGAGTAAATGACTGCCACTCTCAAATTCCACCAAAATGAGCCTCTGTTTTATCATTCCAAGCATGAAAATGATCTCCCAAAAAGTATAGTTTCTCGGCGCGAACAAAACGCCCTCGATGGCAGAAACTCCTATAGCACTAAGTAGGTCATCGATGTTATCTGAGAGAGAGAGGTGTCATCTGAAACAGGACACATTTCTCACCCTGCTTGCGTCTCTTCGGTGCTATGCTTTAATCCCAACAGCAGGCATGTCAAACCTGTCCACAAGTAACAAATCTTACAAAATCGGGCCATACACGCATCTTTTTCTTTTATACAACCAGATATGTAAAAGCTGTATCTCCCAAGGATGCCTCACTACATTATTTCCATACCGTCCTACCTTGAGGTTACATCCGGACAAATGACTAAATAAGCCGATGTGCTGAGCAGACAGACATTACACATTCAGAATTCCACGCTAGACTTATTTACTTGGCACCAAAGCCAAATGACACTCTTCAAAAAAAAAAAAAAAAATCTGTAAATACACAGTCCATGCCTTTTGGCTAAATGGCGTGTACATGATGTGTGCGTGGGATGCATGACAAGAGAAAGAGATGGACAGGTTTGTGTGTACGTCTCGCTCTTATCTTATCACTCACTTGACGTTTGAACGATGTATAATTTATGAGTTTTTACGGGCGCTGGTGAATCACAGAATCTCCACCAACATCTCCACCACTGCCTCATTCTCTTGCCAAGGCCCCTGGGCTGCTCCTTCAAGACCTGCTTGTTTTGCCATTTGCAGATAAGACTCCGGAATGAATGTCACAAAAGCGAGGTATTTTTTGAGGAGGCAAAAAAAAGCAGTGTGGAATGGACAGGCTAACTCGCTAAGTGAATCATGTGTTTGTTAGGCAAGAATTTTCCCTCTGATTACGGATGGATAATTCTTGTTCTTGTGATGAGGGGAGCAGGACTTGAGGGAGGAGGAAGTGAGGGTTGAAAACTGACTTTAACTCCTCGCTGGAGCTGGAGAAACAGCTCGTTCGGCCGTGAAAGCCAATATAACGGCTTCCCCGGGGACTGCAAGGACAGGAAAATCCGAGTGACAGTACAGCCAGGTGGTGCGAGTTGAATATTACCATAATCCCTGTTAAAATGACGGAAATGACCTACAGCTGAGTGGTGCTCCCACCGCACGGACCTTCTCCTTGGTCCTTGAACCCTTTTCAGGCAAGTTGGCTAATCCTTCGACAATCATTACACCGCCAACGGAATGTAAAACAGTGGGCTTAAACGTAAACTTCATGGAAAGAGGCGGAAGGAGTGCATTTCTCAAAAACTGCATGTCATGTGCTTGTCAGGCTACAGTTTGACCAAACGCAGTCATTTTGGTTTGGCTTCGCTGAGTCAGATTTTGTTTAAAGGTGATGGCTTATGTTTACAGATTTGCAAGAGCAGCTTCAGGTATTGTTCAAACAGGATTAATAAAATTATAGAATTTAGGTATATCAAGATGGACACTAGGAAAAGACTTTTTTTCCCAGACCAGACTTAATATTTTTTTCTCTGAACATTCCATATTTGGACACATCAACAAGGAATGAAGCATCAAAACCACAGACTAGCATTTTTTCCTGCGCGAGTCATACTTGATTAATCAGAGGTTGAGGAAGAGGGAGAAAAAATGGTGCTCAAGATGAGGAGAGAACCATCTGAGAAAACAGTGAAAGACAGAGACAGAGAGAGAGAGAGAGAGAGAGAGAGAGAGAGAAAGCGCAAACGCACGGTAAGTGCAACGCTTTCAAAGTCAAAAGCTGCTACTTGTCATTTCAACACGATGGCACAAAAACCTCTTGAAAAGGAAAACCAGGAGTTATTTCACTGCCGCTCACCGCTGAGTGAGTGGAGTCTCTAGTCTGCCCCCCTAGAGTTTCTGCATCATGTAATTTAATTCATGAGCTGCAAAACACAGCCCAGCAAGGCTCAAACAGAACGAAAAGACACATAACCACAGCGGCCATTTGTGAATGACGGTGATTTCTTATGCTGCCAGACAAATGACTGCAAAAACACTGGACAAAACATTTCCAGTACTTCTAATAACAATG
>OMLB01017081.1:14522-26097 GCA_900302555.1 Myripristis jacobus
CCAAATATAGCGTCTTGGATTATGACTTGAAACTACCACTTACTGTGTGATCTTATTGGGAGGCTTCACCACAATGATACCAGTGACGATTATTTAACAGCCCTTGGCCTCATAATAATGGCAGGCTCCTCTGTACACGTCAATGTGCTATTTTTGTTTTTGTTTTTTTTTCAACCTGCAACGTCACGGCCATACTTAGAAACATTACAGTTACATAAATTGATTGCTACAACTGCAGCAGTACAGGTAAAGAACCAACTTATCGATTCAGTATAATTCCTCTGCCGACTACAAGTACTACTCCAGTCTTCCTAAGCGACACTTAAGCTACTAAAGATGAATTACTACATCCAAAAATTCATAACTGCATAAAGAATTTGATCAGATTAGCGGCTCTCGATAGATATTAGGTGCTGCCTATGATGAGGAATGTATCTGCTGCCACTGCCATGTGTCAAAGTGAGGGGAAACGCTAAGGGCAGCCAGACAGGTAGGCCACGGGGGAAGCTGGCCTCCATGTATGAGGCTGTGCTCCATTCCCTGGCGAACACCCAGCTTGACATCTGATTACCCCCAGCCCGGTTAGAGGCTTCTGTGAGTTGTGTCACGGTAAGGTCATAGATGAAAGAAACGTTTGATCAGGGCTCCGACGGCCTGCCCCTAATGTACGCGCTTACATAAATATTGACTGGATTTCGAGGGCCGTGTAAATTGTTCGGCGGCAGAAACGGCGAAAGATAGCTGAAACGCGCTTCACGGCGTCCTCCGGGCTTTGAACATGTTTGAAAGTGTTGACTTTCGCCACTTGATGAATCACTTGCACTTCAAGAGAAATCTCTTCATACGGAAAAGTGTTTGCCCACTTGAACAGACCAGTAACATACATGCTGTTGTCCGCGGTTTTAGTGTAAATGTGTGGGAGACGAAAACTGAATCCGCCTACGTGACACTTGGTAAATGGATGTGATCGATGTGAAATGCATTAGTCTAGACACATTTTGAAAGAACCTTCAAAAGCTTGGCTTGAGTACGGATTTGTATATTTGTCTAAAAACCGGCCTGATGACTACCTGACAAATGATGTTGAGTAAATAAACTGAAGAGCGGATAGAGCAAGGCCTGTGAGCAGTCCTGTTCTTACCAGAGGAATGTTCTGCAGCAACACTTGCCCAAAGAGAGCTCGCAAGGACAACGATTGTAGAAAAAAAAAAGCAAAAAAAAACTCTGCACTGCACATCCAGCCACTCAGCAAGGTAAGGCTCTCAGCAGAGGTCGGAAAGCATGGCACATTTGGTTCAGATCAGCAGGGTCATGACCCACGCAGGGTTTATTTGGACCTTTGCACCAAAATAATCACAGAGCTTTGACTCTGCTGTGACAGACAGCAGAGTCTTCAACAGTCTGGAACCACTAATCTTTCTGACAAAATTATGGGAACTCAACCCTACCTGAAACGCGGAGCTGGGGCTTGCTGGTCATGAACATTTCCTATTCACTGTTTTTGAATTATGCGAGTTTTGGAAAGTGGAAACGTTCTGTACTGACGGTGAAATGCTTTCTGGGGCAGCAAAGTAAGTCTGGTTTATGTACCATGGCTGTGGTTTGTTTGCAAGAGCGTGTAGGCTGCTCGGAGGTAAAGGACTGCTGGGAGATCCACCAGAGACAGAGAACCTTTCATTTTCCTTTTCCCTTTACCTTGATGTACAGAATGTAGCTAAACATGTGGTTCTTATTTCCACAGCAAGCTTAACATGGAGTGATAATGTTTGAAAATATTATTGCAATCATCAAATCCAGCTGTTTTCAAAATCATAAGGAAAAGTCGCCGTTGTGGAGGGGCGAGAAACTGAACGAGGACGGCTAAACGCTCGCAGAGAAACCCTGGAATCGGGCCTGCCGACGGCGAGGAGCGTGTCCCGGGTTGCAGTCCCGGTGGTATTTGCCCCGTGTTGCAGTCTGTGAACAGGCTTTGAGCCACGGCAGCACTGTTCACATTGCATCAGCTCAAACTCCCCAAAAATCAGATAAAGGCCATGTCTGGATGTGCCAGGGGACAGCTGGGAGAAGGCTTACATTTCTTTGGCTCCGAGTCAAGGAATTTGAGTCGGGAGGACAACGTGCACCCTTTACCTGAGATACCTTAAATCTTCAACTCCACGGCGAGACAAGAGCTATGCAGTGGAGCAACAGCTGGCCCACATAGACACTCAAGGTTTCACATCAGTCATGAATAAATGTTTTTGTTTCTTCTGCTAATAACATTCAAGACAGACATGGGGTTGTTTTTTTGTGTAGCAGCCATAAGCCCAAAAATAAAGGGCCTTGTGTAAGATCCGGTGTGTGTGGAAGCCAAGCCCCGGCAGCCAGCATGCCTTTGCTGAGAGACAGCAGCTGCTGGCCTGATATAGCATGGCTGGAGAGCAAAGAGGCCACAGTGTTAAAACCAGCCTTATTCTTTCACAGTCTCTCTCTGTCCGTCTCTCTTCAAAACACGACCAGCCGTCTGCTTTTCTGCTGACGGAGGGAAAATATCCATAAAAGATTCCTATTTTCACTAACAATCATGCTTCTAAATAAGACACAAATCGCGGAGGAAGAAAGAAAGAACAAGGTACCGAGCAATGTCAGCTCTCTCGGCTCACTCAATTACACAAGGATTTTCGAAACCACTCAGGGCGATGCCATTTTCCCCTCTTCACCGCCTAATTCTTCTTTATCTACATCAGTGCTGCTTCAGGTGGCTGGATTCCTGAGCTTCTAAATCTCATATTTTCCATGTTGTTTTTTCCTCTTATCGCTAAGAGTGCGTGTCCTGGCAGAATAAGCCGAGATGATGGCATATGATACGAAAACAAAAGAGAAAAAAAAGATATCTGGTATAAATCTAGGTTGTGTATGAAAGACAGTGGTGACCTTGTGCAAAGCTAGACAGGGAGGAAATAAAGACGGCAATGGGGAAAAGCTGAGAGGGATGCAGATGTGGGGAGCTTTATTTAATGCCATCTACTCTTGCCAAATGGACATAACAAAATCTGTTTCCCTTTGGTGCCGTCTGAAACTCTGTTGCCTCTGCTCTTCTAATTACAAGAAATTACAATCTCAAAGTCCATTTATTCGTTGCCCCAGATGCAGCTCCCTGCTCTACAGAGTCTAAATCCATTAGGAAACCCTGTCTTTTATAGACTTCAGTCATCTTCTCATATGAACTCTGGACAATGTCCGGAGAATCAGGTCCAGACATTGTCCAGAGTTGCACACATGTCGCACACAACGGGAGGCTGTCCTTGTCAGACGCGTTCTCACCTGCTCGAAATTCTCCTTTTGGTTTAGGCAAGGGGTGGCAACTGCGCAGAGCACGCAGGAGGCAGGAAATGATGCAAAAGGCAGAGCAAAAAGCGCTTGTTCGCAGCACACTGAAGATGACGAATGAGGCCACCGACTCATCCGTAATGATGACTGTTTTGGCACTGATATGAATACTGCACGCATCTCTATATCAACAAAAGAGTGGGCAGCAATTCACAGTATTCGTCCGGTTTTCACGCCACGAACATGGCCATCGACACGCCCACTTCACACCTGAGCTAAATCCGGCTGCACCAGGGAGCCGAAAAGGTAAAGTCCATTTAACGTCCGGTCCAACCGATTCAGACATTTGCGTGCTCACATACGGCTCCTGCGGGTAATATCTAGATAAGTTAAGGGTTGCCGTGCATGTGTGAAAGGGGCCTTTGTGCGCCCAGACAGATAGGCCCTCACAGCATTCACCCTGACGTCCACCGATGCACAAATAAACTGGAGCACCTCATCACTCTGCAGGAGAGAGGGCTCTCTGCTTTATCTCTCAATTATTTTCCATCTTCCCTCTCGGCACTCTTGGCCTCCTTCCATTTACTTTACAGGGTATACTGTAGCAGGAAAGGGGTGGGTGGAAACTATATTGACAAAAGGCTTAATTCCCTTGTATTTAAAAGTAAACCCGAGGCAGCTGGGCTTATGGTGTTATGAGTGTTAAAAAGAAGGCCTACAATGGACTTACAAAGGCCTATTGTCCAGCCAGGATAGGCATGACGTTAGAGACATTAGACGTTAAATTACACTTCTTTTTCTTTTCCTGGCCTGCTCTGACTTTCTGCTGTAGACTACTGTTTTTATAAGATGGCAAGGAAGGAAAATATTCCCTTTCAAGTTTGCTGGGAACTCTTTCTCATGGGGATACCCTATACCACCTGCACATATCAATCACGCATTTGGCCAAGTGCTAAACTGGAATCGGGGGGGAAAAAAGGGGGGAAAATTTCCTTGGATCTCGCTGCAACATAGAGACAAAATGGCTGCCACTGTATGTGTGCTAGTGATCCTTTCCGATTAAATGCTATGTATTCGTGTAGGAGCTCCACTCAAAGCACCACGGTTAGCGGGGGTCTCTTTATTGACACCTTGGCGTTGACCTTGGCACGGGACTCTCTACTCTCAGCCGGTGGTCCCGGGCTTCTCTTGAGCACACTAGTTATTTTCTCTGCCTAAGCACTATCGTGTGTCATAATCTACAGGAGTTTGTGGACACAACCTTTTCAACTTCAGATAGGGATCGCGCAGTTTTCAAGAAAGGAGGACTTGATGGGGACCGTACCTGTGCGATAGGGAAGGATGGCTTGTTTGACGTATGCTTTTAATAAAGCAGGAACAAGTTTAAATAGAAGTCTGCAAGCACATGTGGAAACACAGAAAAATATTATGCTTTGTCACTGCAAAGCCGAAAGAGACAGATGATCCTTGGTGGACGCTGAAGAAGTATGTTGTTGTTGAACGGGATTCAAAAATAGGCTCCGTTCGGCTACGTCGGTGACGTTTTTACTAATAACCTATGACAGTTAGCAGCGTAGAGCAATAAACACATAAGCCATCCGCTCCC
Organism: Myripristis jacobus; assembly: GCA_900302555.1. Taxonomy (NCBI): domain Eukaryota; kingdom Metazoa; phylum Chordata; class Actinopteri; order Holocentriformes; family Holocentridae; genus Myripristis; species Myripristis jacobus. The sequence continues at coordinate 19,438 of OMLB01017081.1, forward strand.
AGCGTGGTCTGCTTTACAATGGCAGTCAATAAAGTTGTCATACATTTGATAATGAGTAACAGCTATGTTTGGTTTTCTGATTAAGCAACCATACATGACATGAGGCATTAACATATACAGCAGGGAGACAAAGGAGGAAGACGTATTAAAGTGGTGCTCGCAGGGAGAGAGCAGCTGCATAGTCTCATATATGGGGGAGTACTGGGAAAGAGCGAGAGCTGCTTCCCACCTTAGAATAACTCATCCGCTGAGATTAAAAAAAAAGAAGAAGATATGAGCCGAGACGTCTGAGAGACGTGCCTGCAGAACATCTCATTCTCTTTTTCTCCCCTCTCTTTCATATTCTCCGTCTCTGTCTCTCTTTCCTGTCTCAGAAAAGTTTGCTAAACGAGCCAGCTCCGGTCATTCCTCTAGGCTATTTGTCAAAAGGAAGAGGAAGTCTTGAATGAGACAGAGAGGTAACACTTGAAAGGGAACATCTCTCTCAGGGGAACAAGAGAAAGGATGGAGCAAAGCGGCGTAACAGAGACTGAAAACCACGCTGATGAACAATGTTTTCTATTTGCGCACATTTGCATAAGAATGGCAACGCAGTGGCCACCAGTTCCACTTGTTGGCTGCTGAATGGGAGGGCTGGCTTAAAGCTCCTCCTCAAGAGAGTCTGGGGAGAATGGAGGCCGGGGAAATTCTAAAGCCGGCTGCGTTGTCAGGATTAGGCAGTGGAAGGAAGAAAACTTTTCGACAATAGGAGCCAGGCTTCGAGTTCGTAGCTGTGGCACATCACTGCCAGTCCAACCCGGTGCCCTTTGAACCGCACCAAAGAATCCGCGAACACCCATCGCAGCTGCCAAATGACACCATTCACCGCAGCGAGAGGGGATGCTCGACATGTTTAAGTTGAAATAGAGCAGGTGTACATATCTCTTTTGAATCGCACGCCTCCTGTACATAAACATGTCAACTACAGGCACATGTACAACAGTTCCCCTTTCAAGAAACATCTGTGCGTTCAGGGTTTTTAGAGGGCTTAGCTGCTGTGTCATTGGGGGGTGGGGGGTCGTCTGTGTGTGAGCGTGGAGTGTGTGGAGTGAGTGGGAAAGAGAAAGAGAGAGACAGAGAGAGTGTATGAGTAAGTGAATGAGTGAGTGGGACAGACAGATGGGGAGAGTGTGTGTGTGCGTGTGTGTTTGCATGTGCACATATGCATGTCTCAGCAGCTTCCCTTTGATCAATAAGGTAAGTCTGAAGCCGGAGATGACCTAACTGTGGTTTTCCGGATCATTAGTGAAGGCAGTCCAACCAAAACGGTCACATAGCAAACCTTTTCTTCTTAGAGAGTGCAAGTTTTGTCCAGGAGGCTGCGCATCCACAGACTGACAGCTTTTTTTTAGCTTAAATGCTACGCTATTAAAGAGTTGTTAAGAACTTTTTTCTCATGTTTCTGTTCGATCTACTTGGGCGCTGCACAAAAACCTCATAGGTGTTGCACCTACGTCTTAAAATGGCAGGGAAATCACTGGTGCTGATGTACTGCAATTAGCTTAGATATCACCAAACATCTGCCATGTGATGTCATCCCCGTGTGTTTTGCATATGTTATGTCCTAAAGGAGCCTTACAAGCTGAAATCCAGCAGCTGTTGGCAGCAGGATGAGCAGCGGCCACAATACTTCATTCTATAAGGGTAAAAGAGAGCTCGGCGAGTGTAAAACTGTTGAGACTTTTGTGTGGTGGTGATACGTCACTCCGCAAGAGGATCTGAAACTACCGTATGGGATTAATAGTGAGTTGACGTCCGATTAAAGTGATACGGGCCTGTGGGAAAATTGTTTTAATGGCTGCATTGAAAAGAACACATTCAATGAAAGCATGCTCTTAGGGTTTTTGATTTATGAGCGAAATCTATAGCCTATAATCTTGCGAAAAGGACCAATGTTGGATCAAAACTGCCATGCAAACCATGTTTAAATCACTGTCAGTCTTGAGCCATTTCAGGCTATAGCCAGGAACATCTACAGTTATCACAGTGTCTGCCGCCAAGAGATGGAAGAGACTGGGAGATGGAATCCAAGTAATAAAACAGGAAAGTCCCTCCATGTATCATCATAACGTTGCGGTTGGTCATGAAATATACTCAAGAGTCCTATTGTGTCAAAAGGGATACAACTCCAGGTCCAGTTGATGAACTAAAAAACAACAACAACAACATGCACAGATGAAGTCAGCATTTTGTGATTCATCCTGATTTATCCTTTAGCCTCTGCTGTATATGATTTTATTGCATGGAGCGTCCCCTCAATCGCCAGTCCCAATTTTTTTCTGGAATGGTACCCCTATCTATCAAGTATAATGAGCTACCTCTTTGTATTTTCAATCACTCTTACTCAATTTGATAAAACTACCATGAAGTCTTAAGAAGGGGTAGGCCTACTTAATTCCCTCCAGGCTTAAATTAGTTAGGCTACTGCTACAAATGAAATATATATATATTTTTGTTTTCTGATGATAATCAAGCTGCGATTCATCAGCCTTTTTCAGTTTATGCAACTGCTGAGGTACACAAAGCCACACAATAAATGGATTCAAGTAATTCTGCCAACTGAGATCATCTGGAATGCACTTCTTTAAATAAATGGCTATCTTAAACAAAATTCCTCATGTCTGAAGGACTGACTTCTTTTACAAAAGGACAACTGCGGGCGCATTTCAGGTCAGATCTCACAAAGGATCTACCTAAGCGAAGTACATAACCATTTGAAATATGTGTTTAATGTCACTGCATCACATTACAACCATGTTTCAGAAAGCAACAACGGTATGTTTCAAGTGGCTGTGAGGACGGTTAATAATTTTGAAGCCCAAGCAAGCAACAAGCAGTGCTGTTCAAGACCTCTTCAGTGATTTGTCATAGGCCGTTTAACATAATATAATGGAGGAGAGGCTTGTAGGCCAGTAGTAGGCTGGCTTGTAAATTGTGTAAATTACTAGGTTCGAGTGTATGCAATTTAATAGCTCTCTTCATTTTGGCTAACTGGCAAGCCACATGGCTCAGTCCTAACCTCACTTTTATTCAATATTCATCTCAATAGCTGGGGTCAAAAAGCACCAAATGCCAGGTTTCAATTTTATGCAGATGATACAGCTGTTTGCTATTGTGAACCAACACTCAGTCCGGCATCTGACATATTATAATCCTCTTTTGATATTTCCACAAGCTTGGTTTAAGAGAAGTTCCCTTGCTTGTGGTATTTTTCTATACTCCTCTTTCCTATATATTTGTATTGTCCACTTACTCTTACCGGACAATCTGCTTTAAAATTTAAAGCAATGGTTAACACAATAAGAGATATATCTATCGGTAAATCTATTCGCAAAATGCTCTGCTGGTACGCTTTTATTAAGTTGGTTCTCTCAGTACTGTACCAATGTTTTTTCTTCCTCTCAGTTAAATCCTCTTGACTCCTCATTTATTTGAGATTATCTATTATTTACTGTGAAATGTTTTATTCTTTTTTTCTGGCTGCAACTAAATGTACTCCTGAGGGTTTAAGCGGATTAACCTTGCTGTAAACAGAAATGTTCCTTTAAGTTATTTCTCCCCCCTATTGTTTAATACATGGATCACAGACATAACTTCAAACTTTTTTTTGTCTGAGGAAATCACTTCGATGGGAAAGAGCTTGTGGTGGAGTGAAGCATCAAGTCTGCTGAGCCAGTTCCTACCGAGCCAGACGGTGAGAGAAAACAAACAGCGGGACGGAGAGGGGAGAGAGAGACATAGGTATAGAGCCAGAGAGACCGAGGGAGCACGGGGCTGAGAGAGAAATAGAGTGTGTACGACGGGAGTGGGCTGTGAGTAACATGCTGCAGTAAGGATGCATTTCAGAGGGGCACCGGGAGGAAACGACGGGCCATTACAGCACAACTAAGGGTCTGTTAATCAGCCTGTTAGGGTTTAATTGAGGGTAGTTAATTAGGGAACGGTGGGCAGTCTGTGCATGAAGGTCAGGGGCTGACAAGAGAAGCAGCTGGCAGAGCAACCTGAGCCGATTGTTACGGATCCATTTACACAAGGCCAGTGATTGATTTTCAGGAAAATTAGCCTTAATTACACCTGTCTATTTCTGCCCCTTTAAAACCTTTTAAGAGTCATAAATTAACCCGGCCGCTCCTATGAACAAGGAGCCGCTCGAGACCGTATTGGAGCAGAGCAAACACGTTTACAGTAGGCCCAGACTGTATGTCTCCACAAAAATCATCAAGTGTCGGCTTGCCTTTGAGACACAGGCTGTTCAAACAGAATGGAAAATACAATATTCCGCGTGCGGTGGAGGACACAGACAAAAGCAGCCTTCTGGCTCGAGCGAGGCATAAGCTCACCTCACACCATCTCAGGGTTAAAACGACTCCACATCTTAAAAAATCCCATCCCCCCCCCAAGATGGAGCAGTGGAAAACAAAGATGTGCTTGTCCTCACTTCTTAAAACCAGCTCTGCATAGGGCAGCGGCTACCACCAGAAGCTGATTATGGACTCTTTAAAGTTAGATTTGATTTAATGTCCTGCTCCTGCCTCAGCTGGACCACGGGGCAGAGGAATGTGGCTTGCTGCTCGACTTGGCCTGCTTACCCTGGGGTGGATTCATCCTGGCTAGGGACAGACAGGAGCACAGAGCGAGCCACATTCAGCTTGCCCATCTGGGGAATAAACAGACCGACTGCACAGGGGCCAAAATCCAATAAAGGGTCTGACAAAGGCCTGCTTCTTGCTTCAGAATGCCAAACAACATGTGATCCCCCTTAGGGAAATAACTGCCATGTCTGTTCCTCATAGCCCTCCGGGTCAGAAATAACGCCTGGGGAACTTGTGGCACATGTCCTGCTGAGGATGCCATGTGCTGTGACAACTTATTAGTGACAGCAGGGTCGGGTCATTTGCACCATGCCGTTGTGACCTGACATTTTTCTCCCCGACAAGAGGAGCGCGGATGACGTGCTAAATACACCTCAAGACACTCTAATGTGAGAAGCCCTGTCTGACTCAACGTCATTATGTTTAATCCCCCCCAAAAACACGAGAGAAGACAAGAATCAAGTATGAGAATTTGCGAAGTATCTTGTGACAAAGTCAGACACAGCAAAAGTGTCTGCCTTTGTCACAGAGCTGTGGCGCAAAATGCAGCGAAAGCCACAAAGCAGTAAAATATTTACAGAATCAGCCATAATGAAAGCAAACGTTTTCTCGTCCCAATTTTCCAGGGATCAGAACAATATCTGGAGTGTCCGAGAGGAAAAAGTGACACAGCCAATTTGCCGCAGAACGGCAAGGCAGCACAGCTCATTTTCCCCTTTAGTTTCTCCCTCGAACTGTCCAGACATCTCGGTCCCACTTGCCCGGGAGGGGGAGGAATGCTAACACCCTGACATCAAAAGGAGCGAGGGCTCATCAACATGCATGCTTCAGACCCACCCTCAACACAGCTCCCCTTCACATTTCTATCTACCGGCGCTCACAGCCACCAGCCAGTTGTGTTTTAAGCTCCGTCTCTGGTCTGGTGGTTGACACTAAAATAACTGCAGGGAGGTATGGGGTGTTAAGTGGTGCACTGTGGGTAACCTCGCAAGTCCTGGGTCAAAAGCAGATAAGAGATCGCCGCTCTCGAGTTTGTCACTCTCCCAAAATGTGAGCATGGACGCTGTAAAAAAAAAACAAAAACCTGCAGTTCAAAAGATAACACACATTTGGCAGCTTCTTTTAAATAGTGTGACACATCATATCTCCTCAAGTTTAATCACCTCGGACGTAGAATTAGTCACAAAGCCAAAACGCCGTTAATTCTTTGATAACTGGTTTAAGCTGGAGCCTATCATGGGAACCGACCGTGTCAGATGCAATGCAGCTGATTAGAGTCGAGTGAAGTAAGGAGTTTTAGGAGTGTTAAATTTTATATCCCTGTTCCCAATAAAATAGTTGCATTCGGAGCAGCCTACTTTGCATTTCAGACACGCTTGATTGTGACCCGTGGCATTTTTCCACCGCAAGCCTCCTCCTCTTCCTCGAGCTAATCATGCAAGAAGACATTATGCATCTCTAACAGGTTAGACAAACACAGGTAATTGCCAGTGAATTCAACTTGCGTCATCTATGCTGTCACAAAATGCCTGCTATTTCAGTCCTTTTTTTTTTAAGATGCCTTGTTGAACCCTACGGAGCCAAATTGTGGAACCATTTAAAAAAAACAGCAGGGGAGAATAATCACAGCCGAGAAGCACATGATGTCTGTGAAAAAAAAAAAGAAAGAAAGAAGGAAAAGTACTTGATCAGTGCCACATGACATGGAAAAAGAAGCGATACAGCTGATGACACAGAGCGAATGTTTACATGACGCAAATGCACCCAAAGTTTTGTGTTAAATCGTGTCTTCGCCATCTCCAGTTTTCACTTCAAATGCGACCCGGGGAAAGCAAGCGGAGGAGGCCACCCAACGTAAACAACGAGAGCGCTGAGGGGATCTCTGAACAGCGCTCATCTCAAAGTGACTGGATAACTTAAGACAGGCTTTAGCCGCGCGGCCTCAATGCGGCTCTGTCCGCGGGCACTCCCGAGTGTTTCGGCTGCTGTCAAAATTCAGCTGGGACACATTTCTGTTGACAATAGCCCC
>OMLB01017081.1:26117-36657 GCA_900302555.1 Myripristis jacobus
CACATCCACCACATTAGAATTGGCATCTCCTCAATGTCAGTTTATTTTAAAGCAGTTGTTGTTGTTCACCCTCCGTGACCCAAGAATGTTTGCAGAGGATTTACAAGGCGACATTTACAACTGCAGCCCAAGCGTCTCCATTCTCTTCCAATTCTCACACTCCGAAACCCAGGCAAACAACATCCTCTGCACCCTGAGAGATCAAGTATAGTCGTTAAAGGATTGGGGCACTGGTTTAGTCATACAAGCAAAAAGGTCAGAGGAGGCTGGAAGATTTACCAAAATAACCACCGAGGGGTTATTCTTGCAAAAAAAAAAAAAAGGCTCAGTGATTTGCAATGCCATGACGCTGTAAAGAGCAAAGTCTCAGACATCCAAAAAGGCTTGATGTTCTGTGAAACTGAAGAAAAACTACGCTGCAATGCTGTAATTATATCTATGCAGTGTACACACAGGCTTCTAAACACTACTTTCGACAGTTTTTTTTTTTTTTTTTGCTTTTAGTGCAGAATCAATTATCTATCTGAAAACATGATTAAAGAGTAAGTCGCCTTAAATGAAAGGGCCAAGCAGAGCAGAGCCCATGAGTCAAACTGAATCAGAACTTATTTATCAAATCCCGGTGGCAAACACACAGAGCTCCTGACCAGAGTGCTAAGATTTTTCAGCTTTGCGGAGGGGCTAGCGAAAGCAAACACAGCTCGAGGTTTTATGAGAAAAATGTCTCCGGCTGAACAAGGAGGCATTCATGCGCTGATTCATACCAGCCTGTAGCGCAGTTAGAGGACAGCCATCTGCTATCACACTCCCCCACTAAGAGCCTGTTATAGTAGGACAAGCCGTGGATCATCATGTACATGCTACATCCATATAGACTTACTGGAACTAACACCTCTACTACAGGATGACAAAATAGCTCTCTGGCTGTTTACAGTGCGGCGGTTTCCACCTCCTCAGGTGAATTCGGTTTTCACTGTTCCATGTAATGCGATTGGCCCCTTATAGACCATTTGATCCCCATAGCGAGGTTATGCTATGCTTCGCGAATGGCTGTCATTATCCTCTTTGTAGCGCTGGATGGTGAATTTGTTGTGATGGAGAAAAAGACAAACGCTCCCATTTCCACAGGCAGCTATGGAAAACGGTGGGCGGTGATGACTAAAGCACGAAAACCTGTTGAATCTTCCAAAATTCGGCTTATGTAATCGCGGCCTCAAAATGAGGAAAACAGAGCATTGTGAATGGCAGACATGGAGGTGGCGGATGCGCTATCAAATCTCAAGGTTAAAAATCTTTAGTTGCCGCTGCCAATCTGAAAAGCTCCGTTGTGAGAACCCGGTGAGGGCTCGGTCGAGGTGAACCGGGCCACCGTGTGAACCAAAAGCTTTTAACTCTCACTTCAAAAGTGCCTCGTACTCGCTTTGGTTATTCTTTCTTGTAACATCCACTCCAAACGTAATGACTCTGCCATGCAAGCAATTCGGGCGCCGAGTTTAGCTCCCAAATATTTGTTATTTTCTCGTCCACAGTGGCTTGTCTCAGGCGTTCACTTTGAAAATGCCTTTGATGCAAAAATCATCATCAAGTCTGGAATAAAAAAAAAATAATAATAAAAAAAAGCCTCTGTAGATGTGGTCGGGGTGATTGGGGGTTGATCCAACCCACTGGAGTCGAATGCGCAGGAAAAAACTGCTGACGGAGAGGTGTGACAAGAAACCAGATTTGAAGGGTTTTGGTGGCTCTGGCTTCCAAAACGGACTGTGTGGACGCTAAGTAGGACAGGCCTACAAGCTCCTCGTTTATCGACCTGCAGAAGCTACACACACAATGCATGAAACCGCCTTCGGGCTGGTATTAAGTTCCTTTGATTCGCCATTGTAACCCGCAAACTTCACAGACAATTGCAAACCTCTTTTTATGACTGTGCATTCCTCATTGTGTTTGGAATACCATGACGAGGATTTTTTTTTTTTTTTTTCCCTTTGGCCCAGTAACAAAGAAAGACTCAGCGAAATACGAACCGCCTCCAATATCGGTTTTCTTGCCTGATGAAAAACACCAGGGGGACACAACAACTCTGAATTGCCTATACATTACTATTTCAATGCTTGGACAATTTATTTTGCTGGGTTTTGTCTTGTAATCCCTCTTCACTTGGAAAAAAAGGGGTCACTTAATAGGGCCATGTGCGCTGTCCCGAGGCTCTTCGCGTCCTCTCTGCTCCCGTTTTCCCCTCTTTGGAGAGATTTGGTGACGTCCTCCACAATGGCTCAAAAACAACACAAGGACAAACACACCAGTGCTAAGTGCACCATCATCCTTGAGCGAAATCTGTGTTCTTTTAAGTCGATGGAGGGTGAACGGCTATATCGCCAAAAATCCTACACAAGATGCCGTATCATGTAACAAGCTACACCGGCATTTTGGCCCATTAAAGCAACTCCCTTAGAAACTCCACCATTGTATACTCGCTCACACACCCAGCCGCACAGATGCACAAACATGCAGACAACCTCATGAGCACACACACACACAACACACACACACATTTGGCTCCAGTGGTATACATTCATGTGACACATGAGCTAATCCCGCTTCCCTCTTCAGCTAGTGGCCCACATGGAGGCTCTGTTCTCAAGTCTCACGTCACCAGGCACCGAGTGAGTCGCTCGTCGCAGTTCGGTGGCTCAATCTGCCTATTGTCAAAGGAGCTTAAGACAAATCTCAATGAGCGAAGCGCGTCGAGCCACTTGATTCTGTTGCTTGAAGAGATTACGACGGGAGGACTAACATGTCACGTCTTAGTTATGGGTGTTACCATATTTGCAACCACAGAACTGAAAACCGCTGCGAGAGGCTTGAGTCGAAAAAGGGCTTGTGGCATTTTTGTAAGTAGTTAGCGTTAAACTACACAAACGGCAGGATGCAGCGATCGATAGAGTCCAGATGTAGGAGTCTTCTGCGCTTGTAAACACTTTCCAATGGAAGCACACAAACATCTATGTAAACACTGCGCTGGTCAAAATGCTCTGGGGCAATTTAACTGAGGTTTGACAATAATGCCGGCGACAAACCATATTTGTCATCTTGTGGCATGCAGTAATACACACTTATGATTCACATAAACCTCTCACTTCAATGCGTCCATTGTGCAAGATTCTCGTCGACACTGTGCTACGGAGGCAATCTGGGCGATGATGATTTTTTTTCAATGCGTCTTTCCGGCTGACCTGAGGGTGAGCTGGCCTTTCCACACATATAAAGGCGAGAGGAGGATGCTACGCGGCGGCTCTGTCAGGAGGAATCTGTCAGCCACACAGACTCCTCTCTCACGCCGGAAAAACCAAAGACACACACAGCCTTGCCTTGGGTTTATCTTATTCCACCCCAAAATAATGCCCCACTTAACAACTCTTTAACTTGAGTGCTGATTGTTCGAGGTACATGTGGGAACACTTTCTGTCTATGCCTACTTATTATCTTGAGCCGAAAAAAGACCAACATGCAAACACTTTAAGGCTGCATGAAAAAAACTGACACTGCAATATCTTTTTTTTTTTCATAATAGATATTGAGCTATGAAAAAATACCTGCAGCATGTTATTCATGTGGAAATATACAATTAGCAATCGTTATTTTCTCAAGTTGGGTGCGTTAAAAGGTCAAAACAAAATGAATCCCCATCCTACTTCTACCCCACTTGGTTGAGTCCACCAGCCATTTCTGAAAACACCGTGCAAATAATTTTACGTGTGTGTTAAGCATTCCACATTAGGGCATGGACAAGCCCCATGACAGTGACTTTTTGACTTTTAACCAGCACCCGGACGAGATGCCTCTGATTACGGGAATGCACACACGCATCCGCCTCCTGTAACCGATCGCCTGCCTGTAGCATCCAGGAGACATTATCTGTGACAGCGGAAGTGTCTCGCGCATGTTTACAGGCAGGTGACGCTTGGTTTTCAATGGGCTCCGGTGAAGGGGTGCACACGGTCAGTTTATAAGACAACCAACGCCTCGCTAGCTGCTGTGCATGCAGAATCTGCTGTCACTGGCAACAAACTTAGCATATGTCATACATCAAATTCACCGGATGCCATTTCTCTGCAGTCACGTCTCCCTCTCCTCATCTTGTTACGTCTATCGTGGATGATATGCACACATGGATACACCAAGGAGCTGTCCGAACCATTTAGGTTGAAATCAGATATTGGGAGGGTGTGCAAAGCAAAAATAAAAATAATCAATAAATCCCCTGGCATGCATTAACACTCAAGTAGCGAGACTGTTTTGAAAACGTAAGGACTATAAAGCACAGGTATTTGTGTTAAAATGCAGGGTGTAAGACTAAATACAGATACCTGAAAAAATCTGCTTAAGCACGGCAACAAAGTATTTGTACTTTGCTACTTCCCAGCTCTGTGTGCAGCCCTAAAACGCTTCCACAGTTTCTCACATTTGCTGCTGAGCTGTGGTTTCCGTTTCAGAGGTCACTGGCTCACAGATACTGAGGGATGACTTTCTCAGTGTCATGGTGTTTACAGGGCAGACAACAATTCACAGACAATTTCCTATTTACAACTTCTGTTCTTGTTTTTTAACGTTTTCATGAAACTCCACAGTCGGTCACATACCTCTATAATTCTGTCGTGGATTTCAAGGCCTCCATCTTTATCTGCTGGCCCTTTCTCAACAATCTTGGATACAAAGATCCCTTCATTTGAGGTGGCGTCGTTGTCATCCTGTTGGGTAAATAACGGTTACTTGACAAGGACATTCATCAAATTGTTTACAAAAAATACTAACTAGTATATTCATAAGTACACAAATGGAAAAGAATTCAAATTCAGTGTTTATTCATATCTGCAACAAAGGAAATGTTAGGAACATTCTCTTAAACTTTCAATTAAACTGGGTAACCTAGTTTAAAAACGCCTGGAGATATTATGCAGACAATGCAAATGGCTTGCCCAAACAAACTAAGTTTGGTATGGCATGCAATCTTCCTCGTTAACGCTGCCACTGCCTCTGGACATCAACAGCCTGCAGTGACTGGCAAAGAGCTGCAGCTGCATACAGGCACTGTGCCATGATGTGCTTCCACTTCACATGCGTGCTCCCCAGACCTGGAGCACCGACCCTGGCCTGCAGAGGGGCTAAATGTTGGATGGATATGAGCTGCTGTGCATCTATTACTGTGGCCATGACCCCAGTGTCAGAGCTAAGATTGGCTTAACAAAAGCTGCTGCCAACATCCCTCTCAGCTCTCTCCTCAAAACCACATGAAACCCACTCTACACTCCCGCTGTGCTGTGCGACACTTCTAAATTTTAATGGAATACTTAAAGAAACCTCAGACGTCACGCTGCGAACGCTGTAATTAATTATTTCTGGCCCGCTTCCTCTTTCAGTCTCATCATATACCAGTGTTAACACTGCGCTGCTTCTCCACAAATTGCTCATGGGTCTATGGAACAGCTGTAAGAAGACTTTGTGAGGAGTCTAATACTTTGCCTGCTTTGAGAGATGTGGACAAATTCCAGCACTTAGCCCTTCTGCAGCCAATTACTATTAGTCTTGCACCAGGCTATGCCAGCAAAACAGCCCTTGCTCAGCCACAGGGAACACGCGTCAAAAGCTACAGGGATATTAGCTATTTCCAATTTAATTAACAGTTACTGGCACAGTAAACTTGATTTGAGGCTACCAGTGAACCAAAAGCCATAGCACACTCTGTGCTCTCGTATGGTTGAGTTTGATAAGTGGTTCTGTCAGGTCGGCCAGAGAGGTCACAAATCTACAAGACCATGGAATCAGGAAAGAAACACTACTTTTCATGTTTAGATCTTTTTATAGTTTCCTGCTATAAAAAGATTTTACTGTGATAATCTATGTCACTACAGCAAAGTGCGTCACTGTGGCTATGGAAATACAGCCTTGTAACAGTTGGGCACACAGTCCTGGTGAAACAGATACGGAGAGCACCATTTCATCACGGCTCGCGAGCACACGCTGTAGTAAGGAGCTCCATGTATGGCAGATGAAGCTGTGTGTTAACCGGTGGCGAGATATTCTGAACCTTTCACTCGTCGGGCCTTGCGGCATCATTAATGAGCCTCACTTCGGAGCCTCAAGACAGAAAGTATAGTGGCTGTGAGAGGCTTGGATAAAAAGACCCTTTCCACTCCTCTGTGTTTACCTCACCACCAAAATCCCCTCAATTAGAGACAAAACAACTGTGGTCGCAGCCATAATCCCAGATTTAACTCTCATAAAAGTAATTATAGTTTTTTTATCTGTAATGCCAAATCCGCTAAACCATACCAATATATAAACACAATAAAACTTGATAGATGCGGTCCATCTATCCACAGACTCGAAAACATGTGCATGACTGTCTAAGTTACATCAGTGCAGAGAAAGTCTGCGGTACATGAAGTATGTGCTCATTCATTCTTGGGTTGCCATGTGACACTCGGGCCGATCACCGGGGGAGAAGAAACGTCCAACATGAGATTTGGCTTTGAACTCACCCCACATGGTCTTCCTCCTACGATGTTAAATCCCAGAGATCCACCTTCCCGAAGAAGGACTACTGTCACGCTTTTACTCTCGCTTTCCTACAGACACACGAGGGGGGAAAAACATAGACAAGACAAAGACCCATGAACAAAGGGATGGCACGAAGTTATTCATAACAGCCCTTTATTCATTCCAGTCGGGCCGCAGAACATTTAAAATGGATAAGTGCAGAAGAGGAACGGAAAAATAATCAACAACCGATTGACCTCATTAGCAGGGAATGAGTACGGAAATGCTGAAACGCAAAAACGGTAAATAGCGCAGCACGCAGGGGTAAGAATAACTAAATACTTCTGTTCATGTCTTTGCCATGTGAAGCGGCACCGTTCTCTATTTTTTTTAGCCACACCGAAGAACAGAAGCTCTTCAGCAGCAAGTTCAAAGAGGAGCGAAGGCCCCTTTCCTCTCCAAAACGGTTAGGCTATGTATATTAATACACCAAGAGGCCTCTCAGTCAGTGGCGAGAAGACATGAAGAACCCGTGCACAGTCAGCTCTTAATCAGTTTTTTTTTTTTTGAGAGGGACTTTAAGGGGGAGCTACCAGGAAACATAGAGTAATTTCAGCTGCCATTCCAGTGTGCTGCAACATACATGGACTAAATATAAAGCAGATATTATTGGCATGTACAGTTCCCGGACTACCATATAGGCTGAGACCACGCTGTGCATGTCAGGCCATGCAGGAATGCAGACTCCTGCACCATGTCACTGCAACATTAGCACCACATGTTTCCACATTATTGTGAAGAGTAATGGCACATTAGCAAGCAGATAGTGCGGCATTATGAGTGAGGGCTCAGCTGACATGAAAGTGGCTATAAATTTTGAGGCATGAAAGCTAAAAAAAAAAAAAAAAAAAAAAAAAAAAAAAAAAGTTACAAGCATATCAGATTATTCTCTCTAAGTGAGCCAAACTCAATCTGCTGCAACCCACAGAGCTAAGTGGATGAGCTCTCAAGGTGTCTTCACATTTTGTCCTGGAGAGGCATTAAAATGGACTATTTTTTTTGTGCGTTTGTGAACTCTCGGGCACAGGCGTTCACCATTTAGCAGACTCCGGTTCAGGTCCAGCCCAAGTAATGATTCCACCCAGACCGCGAGACACTTTGCAAACGTTTCATGGTGCTGTGGTTTGCTGTGGCTACTGTATCTCTGCATCTGTCCTGTGCATTATTTAAAACTCCCCACCATCTCGTCCAGTCATAGCAATCGTGCCACAGGAGGTGCTTGAATTCAGTGAGACAGAGAAGCAAACGCAGGAGGAAAATGGCAAAGATGTGCGAAAGATAAAGTCAGATTTGTTCAAAACAATCACTTTGATTTTTCATCCAGTATGCTGTGTTTTTGTTGTGCCCAATGCTGCCTCAGTTTTGCAACAGGCGCTTCATATTACTGGTAGATTTCTGATAAATGCTCCGGATAAAGAGCCACTGTTGTGCAGATGATGACTGAAGTGAGCAATATTTTATTTTCATTTCTACTTTTAAGGGAGGCTCAATTTGATACATACCTAGCAGGCCTGCTTATTGCTTTTTTCTTGCTTTTGTGTGTCTATTATGAGAATGGCTAGGAAATGTTTTAAATATTTTAATCGATATGCACACACACACATACACATATAGACCCTCAATACTATGTCCATATATGCCCACAAATCATAAGTGAAGCTGGATATGATGGCTTGATGGCTAACCTTTTCTGAGGAGGAACTTTGAGTCACCAGAACTCCTAAAATTTTAATTGCAGCTCCAGACAAACTCTAAACCCTGATGGTGTCAAATGAAGTGAATCCATTCAGGAGGTAAAATAAATAAATAAGCATTCTTACCATAAAAAATGCATAACTAGGCTATATAATTTGGGTGAATGCAATGATGATGCAATGACAAGCAGCAAAAATATTAAGTCAAGGACGTAAATTATTAATCTGCATTTGTGGAGAAAGAGGAAGAAAAAGAGTAAACCAGGAGAGAAACATGACCTAATTCTCTTCGGTGACTTGGCACCTTACTCCGAGCCTTCACCTAAGCACCAGTCATACTTTCCGAGTCTGTCCTCCATCACGTTGCTTTCCATCCATCTGCCTCTTACAACAGCGTGTCTTATTATAGTGCAGTCGATGAAAACCATGTATCGTTTAACATGAAAATATTATTGATTTACAAGGTATTAGCCGACAATTAAAGGGCAGGTCCTCGGTGGCTATTTAAAAAAAGGTGTTCAACAGAGCATGTGACTTGTGACTTTTCTTTTTTAGGGGTCATTTTTCATGATTAATGACGGCCGTTTCGGTGACAGTGTCTCACCGGGAAAGGAGAAACCAAGAGAGAGCGCCGGGCCACTGCTGATTTGTTTCAAGGGTTGCTCTGAAATAACAATTTCCAGTGAGTTATGGCAGGAGGGAGATTTATTTCCAACATCAACGTGATGGAAACTACAAAGTCGTATCTCTGTCATTCCCACTTGACATCTATGTGTGAGAGATAACTAATGGCCCACAATAATTCTGTTAAATGATCTCATAGATTCATGCTTGAAAATTAGACCACGATTAGCCTAATCAGATTGAGTCCATGATTACCCTGATCAAATTCAGTGGAGGGATGGTGAGGGAGGGGGGTGCAGTCAGTTTCATGTCTCGTGATTCTGACACAAGCTCTTTATCACATCATGTTGCACAAGCATTTGTTGTTCAAAACAGCCATGAAGGAGCTCGGGTCAAAACAAAGTTTTAAAGCTGAAAAGAAAGTGTGACAGCAATCCCAGCAGTCCTGAAGTGAACTGGAAAGACATCTCAGCTTTCTCTTTCGTTTGGCTTTATTCTCATTAGCTCGCTTAGAGGAAACTAAGTTCTGTTCCTTTAAAAAGAAAAAAAAAAAGCACAAGACCAATAGTGAAAACACTCCTGCCATCCAGTCAGTTATTCCACATGGCCAGGTCGTCCTCAAGTCTCGCTCAGTTTCTGCCTCGCCGTTAAAGGAACACATTAAAATCCTCCATCTGGGCCAGCCAGCTGAAGCCAAACCCTTACAGAGCGCCTAAGACTTGAAAACAACAAAAAAAGTAGGTTACCTGTCAAACGCTGCACACAGTGATGGGCCTATTTTCCCATTTTGGCAGTGGCTCGGGGAACAAATATGTCAAAACAAATAGGCCGTAAATTGCAGCAAATCTGATAACAACTGATCACTGATAGCACAAGCAGAGAGTCGGGGCTGCGGCTCAAAGACACTCTGAGTGCAGTGGCAGTGTGCGAGTCACCTGCGTCCCACGGCTAATTCCGCCTGTGTCGCTCTGTTTCATAATGCCCCATGTGCACCGAGGGTCTCCCACCAGGCAATCGTGTTCACTGCTTGACTGGATCGAAAGAAAGACTCCGAAAGAGGGGGGGAAAAAAAACCCTTTCTGACTAACCATATTATCCAAATTCAACCTATTTCGTCTCTCATGTGGATGATTTCCTTAACAATTCCTGTGTCTTTAATTTAAGTCTGAGCTTTATCAGACGGGGGCTTTCTCCATTCTGTTGACACTGAGTTTCAGTGAGAACAATATTCTCAATGGCGGGATTTTCATACACTTCTGTCAAATGAATTATAACAACCAGCAGTGCTACAGGCCCAGCAAGCATCTGTGTGGCAGCGTGAGTGATTTCACCATTTCCTTGCATCTTTGCTTTTGGTGAGCAATTTACCAGTCTACCGGAACAGATTTCACTAGGAACTGTGCCCACTAACTAATGAAATTACCAACCCCCTCCTCCTCCAACTCCTCACCAAAAACAAGAAAAACCCTTGAGATGGTAGCATTTAAGCCTGTCATTTTTAAAAGATGAAAATTTACTCATACAATAATGTCAAATGCAGCAAAATAAGACAACTAATAGGTTTAAATTCAAAGTGATAAAATAGGCAACAGCCTTTTCCGTTAGTTCACACTGTTTTCTGCAGCATA
>OMLB01017088.1:5802-24180 GCA_900302555.1 Myripristis jacobus
GATGATGGATGATGTAAAGAAGGACAGATGGAAGAATAAATAAATGAGTATTTTTGATGTATGCATGTAAGTGTGGATGTAAACATCATTTGACAAAACACACAGGGTGTAGATGGATAGCCTGCTGCCAGTTGATGGTGGGAAATGCATAACCAGCTGGCTGGATGGATGGTTGGGTGATTGCTGGGATAGAATATGGTCTGATTAAGATAAGAGGATGGATTTTAGGCTGATGAATGGAAGATGAGTGGAAGAATGAACAGATAAAAGGGTGGATGTCTCTTGGAACTACATATGTTGTCAACTAATGAACACGGGCGTAATTATTTCCTCGCTCATCCAAGCCTGTGCTGGACTGACGTCACTAATATCTGTAACCACACGGGGGCAGCCTAGCTCTATAAATAAGCCATGTGGCGTGTGCCTTCCCAGCCTCATGCTCATCTTTCCGAGTGCTCCAGTGGAGTGAATTGGTGGTGTCGTAACTGCTGAGGAAGAGGGCATTATGATGATGGGACTTCACTTAGACATTTGGAATAAAACACAACCTAATATGGGATTTGGTTGTTTCTCTACCAAACTGGTAAAGTGGTTAGTAGAGCCGGCCAAGCCTTCAGCAACAGGCAAACAGTCAGAGACAAAATTTGCAAATTGGCAACTGGTGCACAGAAGCCATTCATTTTTAACCAGTTTTCTTTTTTTTTATATATATATTTTTTGTGTGATTTTTTTTATACCTGCTCACATTCCTGATCATGCAGCCATGTTGTTGTGTTCTCTAATTAATGTGACGTCATCGGCCACCGAGCTGATGGGGGGTGCTGCTCTACAGCGGCGGTTCTTCAGCTTCAACACTGACCCAAATTTGGGACATTTAACAATACAAATGATTAGGGATACACAGTATTGGATTTTTTGCTGATAAACTGATATTTTTGAACTCTTTTGGCTGATATCGATATATGCCCCTATTTTTTTCCACCTAATTTCAGAGAACATCAAGTCTCTCCTGTAGTGGCATTAAAATATTATTTTGTCTAGTCTTATCATGATGGCACACTGGCAGATATAGACATAAAATCTAGTGCTTTTCAAAATGTACACATTCACTGGGCAAAATAAGAAAACTACTTAAGCTTAGATTATATAAAACATGCCACATTTCTTTTTAAATGGCATATTCTTTCAAACAAAACTGTAAGATTCATCCTGCTTGAACAGTTTGTCAGGACAATAGCAAAGACCAGGGCAAATT
Source organism: Myripristis jacobus (assembly GCA_900302555.1). NCBI lineage: Eukaryota > Metazoa > Chordata > Actinopteri > Holocentriformes > Holocentridae > Myripristis > Myripristis jacobus. Next base: position 7,058 of record OMLB01017088.1, read on the forward strand.
AGACCTGTTTCACATATTTGCATGTCATATTGGCAGTCATTTTCATTTCAGGTCAATACAATATTTAATTTTAAAGCTTATATCGGCCGATACCGATGACGATACGATACGATACCGATTTGAGATGCCTTAGAAAAGATTGTTGTGCAAGAAAGATGCAGGCATGAGTAGCAGATGATAATGTCACTTTAAATCAATGAAAAGTGTAATAAACCTGTACATGCAATACATTGAATAAATGGAATAATATTTCATTATTACACTGTGCAGCACTGATTACTTCATACTTGATGTAGCATATTACATATACAGTGTAAATACATTTTCAACACATTTAGAGGGACTTTTTTTTTTTATTATGAGTTGATGAGATTTTATATGTTATGAGCTGCTGTGGGATGTTATTGATGTTAGAGCAGGGGCCTCAGCAGGAAACCATACTGAAATCCAATCTGTAGACCTGGGGAACACACGTGGACTACATGCTGTTGGTGTGGTTTGACTTCCTGTTTTAATTTATTTTCATATTAAAACACAGCAGACAACACATGTAGGCCCACGTGAACCCGAGTGCCGTTGTTCCATAAACCATGCAAGGTACATCATGTTTGACAAGCTATCAGATTTCAGATTTCACAAAGAAATGCTTGACTTACTGGAGTGAAAGCTTTTCTCTCACCCCCTGTGGTTTTGCATGTCATTTGCATGCTGTCCAGACGTACTTTGAACTAGGTTACCTTAGGTCTTTTATGAGGGTTTAAGAGTAAGTGTGTGTGTGTGCGTGTATGTGAGAGAGAGAGAGAGAGTGAAAGAAAAAGAACGACAGACAGAATATCTGTATGTGTGTCTTGGACTGACCCAGATTATTGTCAGTTACAAATAATCTTTTGTGTGTGGTAGTCAAATTGTGTGTGTGTGTGTGTGTGTGTGTGTGTGTGTGTGTTTGTGTGTGTGTGTTTGTATAGGTATATTCCTGTTTTCTTCTCACACAAAGCCTTACAATTTGTTGCCAGGTTTTTAAAAATGCTTTTTTTTCCTTCTGGCCAGACATCTTTTGTGCGTATGAGCCAGTTTTCTTTGTTTGTGTGTGTGTGTGCTTGTGTGAGCAAGTACTTGTGCATGCATGTGTAGAGTATGTGTGTTTATATAACTTTGTGTGTGTGTGTGTGTGTGTGTGTGTGTGTGTGTGTGTGAGAGAGAGAGAGAGAGAGAGAGAGAGTGGGAGAGAGACACGGAAACAGAATGAGAGAGAGATGATATTAACCCCTCAGGCGTTGCTCGTTGCTCCCACCAAGGGGTCTCCACATTCATAGAGGGACATTAATCACACACTTCAAACATGCAAATTTTCAGACGCACGCACGCACACACACACACGCACACACACACACACACACACACACACTGGGTTGAATGAATGAATGAATTGAATTGAACACAGGCCATGGTTTTCCCTCTCTTCGTCTGGTAGTTTGGGTGTTTAATCTTTTATCTTTTTCACCTTTCTTTGTTTTTCTTCTGTTCTCTATCCCATGAACTCTGACATCACCTCTCTCTCTCTCTCTCTCTGTTTCTGTTTCTTTCTTTCACTCATTCTCACTCGCTCTCACTCTCTTAGTCTGTCTTGCTTTCTCACGGTTTGCTTTCTCTTATTCTCGCACGTATTCTCTCTCTCTCTCTCTGTCTCTCTCTTTCTCAGCTCATCTCATCTAAACCAGTTCCTGTGTAAAATGTGTCGCACGAGAGGCTTCTGACGCTTTCGTGCTCTAATTGCTTCATGGAAGATCTGTTTTGACTCTGTAATTTAGAGAAACAGCTCAAATTGTTCTTCTGGAAACAAGTGCGGTGAAAACCTGTTGTTTGTAATTGCTGAGTCGTTTTCTATACAGGCTCTGTTTTTTGACCAATATCTGTATCACAGAACTTGATTATAGGAGATCCCCTCTCCAAGATGCAGTTGTCATGGTGAATGGTGAACATAACGATCTGCCAGGAAATTAGTTCAAATTAAGTTCACACCAGCTGTTTGTGTCTGTTGAGTTTGGCCTGTATTCGGGAGCCTGTGCAAGATGGCTGGTCACAGATAGTGGCTGACTGAGCTGTCTAAAACCATTAGTTATTAAAGTGGGGTGCACGGACCACACAAGGGTCCCTTAAGGGGCTTCACGGTGTCGCTGGCAAAATGACGAAGAGTTTGATTTCATTAGAATTCAGTTCACGAGAAACCATTTCAGTCAGGAAATATATAAGAATGATCTTTTCGACATCAAAACATAGAAAAGTGCTGTTAGGACCAGAATATACAACTTCTTAAATTGACTGCTACCCCCCTTGTTAGTGCTGTGTTGTGTGCCCCAAAGCACAAAGAAGTGAATGTGTGTATCCTACAGAAAGTTTTCACCACATGAGTCAGTCGTGCACACTCATAGTAGTGAAAATAAAATGGGTCACAGTTGTACTGGGTTAAATGTTTAGTGGCTTGCAGGTAGCCTTTGCATATCATTTGCATGAGCGTGTGTGTGTGTGTGAGGCTATATTTAGGGGACATATTTTGATGACATGTTGGTCCAGGCTTGGTGTGTGTTAATATGCATGTGTGTGCCTTTAGCCAGGATAATCGTGTAGTGAAAATTCAATATCATGGCAGCCCTACAACCCTAATACACATTCATACAGACACACACACACACACACACACACACACACACACACACACACACACACACAGTGTATGTGTGTATATGTATACACACCTAGTATATACTATATGGATTAAAGTATTGGCAATCATTGAATTCACTCCACTGGACTCTGGAGTGGTGGAAACATGTTCTGTGGTGTGGAGTGACAAATCACGTCTCTCTATCTGGCGGTCTGATGGACGAGTCTGGGTTTGGTGAAAGGCAGGAGGATGTTCCCTGCCTGACTGCACTGTGCCAACTGTAAAGTTTGGTGGAGGAGGAATGACGCTATGGGCTTGTTTTTTCTACCGTTGGCCTCAGCCTCTTAGTTCCAGTGAAGTGAAATCTTAATGCTTCATCTCACCAAGACATTTTGGACAATTCTACGTTTCCAACTTTGTGGGAACAGTTTGGGGAAGGTCTTTTCTGTCCCAGCATGACTGTGTCCCAGTGCACAAAGCAGCTCTATAAAGGCATGGCTGGTTGAGTTTGGTGTGGAAGAACTTGACTGGTCTGCACAGAGCCCCGACCTCAACCCCATCCAGCACCTTTGGGATGAACTAGAACGGAGACTGTGAGCCAGACCCTCTCGTCCAACATCAGTGTCTGACCTCACAAATGCTCTTTTGGATCAACGGGCGAAAATTCCCACAGACACACTCCAAAATCTTGTAGAAAGCCTTCCCAGAAGAATGGAAGCTGTTAGCGGCAAAGGAGGGACCAACTCCAGATTAATGCCTATGGATTTAGAATGGAATGTCATAAAAGCTCCTCAAGGTGTAATATGGAGGCAGCCCAGTACTTTTGTCCATAAAATGTATGTGTGTATACATGTGTGTTTACCTTGTTAATGCCAGGATTAGTTTCTTGCTGAGGTTAAAATTGTAGTCAGCTGTATGAATGTTTACCATTACAATGAGTACAACAATTCACACGCATGCAGGTGTGTGTCCTACAGGGCCTACAAGCCTCTCGGTTGCATGGCTCTCTATCTGCCTTGGCTTTCCATACTCTCTCTCTTTCAGGGACCAGCCACACTTGCCAGAAAACAGACATATTTTGACAGATTTGTGTCCAGTGGGTTGTTATGAAATGTTAATGTGGTGGGTGTGACAGAAATAAAGTCAAGAGAAAACCTGCCAAGAATGCTGTACTCATAAAACTACTGCTTCATAAAGGAATACACTAACAGATTATAACTAAAAATACAACACAAAAACTGACCTGGAAAACCTAATCAACCCAAAGTTTTATCAGGGTTTCTACCTTTGTGTTTGTAATCCTTTAACGATGAGCTATGCGACGTTGTGGAAGGACTCTTAATGGGCTTAATCATGACTAAATTGTTTGTCCAGAAAAATGTTCAACTGGGTTGAACTTTGTCTGTCGCAACAGGCGGAAATCAGACCGAGACAGACAATGGGCAGCTCTCATTGAAAATAAATTGAGATGAACGTACACGGTCAGATGCAGCAGATTAGTGTGGCCGCCCCCTCGCTCCTCTCAGCAAACTACTTTAAAGGTCAGAGACTCACTGCTAGAGCTAAAGGATTAGTTTGGTCTCTGTCTCCTTCTCTTCCCCTGCTTTTTATCTCTGTCTCTTTCCCCTCATTTGTCTCCTGTCTCCCCTGCTTTATTTTCCCCGCATTCCTTTTGTTTCACACTTTTTCCATTCTCTCCATCTTTACCTCTCTGTATGAATACCCTCTTACTGTGTTTCACAGTGAAGTTGCTGGAAGGAGAAATTGCCTGTCATGGCCAAAATCAGGGGAGATTACACTCAGGACAGGCTTGGGTTCTTTTGAATGGTCTGGTCTGGAATGGGAAGTGAGAATGGCATGAAATGGTTGGGAGTGTGTGGGAAAGAATGGATTAGACTGGAATAGCATGGACTGATAGACTTCTGAAAGGTTTAGTGTCCAGTCGCTGATGAGACTGAATATGAAACTTTACCGCTATTTTCTCTAGTATATCACAGTTTGGACAGTATCATTAATGAGTGCATGTGTTTACGTCTGTGTAAGTGTATTTTTGTTTTGGGGAGAAACTATTAGTCGACTGACAGAAAATTGATCAGTATAAATTTTGATAATTGTTTAGTCATGTCAGTCATTTAATGAGCAAGAATCCCAAACATCTGCGCATTCCAGCTTCACTAACATCACTGGGAGGCTGAGATTTGCTTAATTTTCTCTATTTATGTTATTAAATTAATACTTAACCTTATTTTGGCTGTTGGACATATTAAGGAAGCAATTTGAAGACATCACTTTGGAAATGTGTCACCGTATGGCAAAGATGATATTTAAGGTATAAAGACTGAGGTATTATTCATTTTTAGAGGCCCCTCTTTCTCTAAGAAGACAGCTTCCCATAACTAGGCTACTTGTCATATTTTGTGATACCTAAGAGACAATTTGATCAACCAGTTAATTGACATATAATAGCCCTATTTTTATTTGCACTCTCTTTAAAGAGAGTGCAAACAAAGACATCTAAGATGTCCAGTTTATACCTGCTTGTCGCCTGATTGGTTGACTGTTTCCAGGCTGACCGACAAACAGATTGAAGCCTGTTTTAGTTTCTGCTCCACGGTTTGACCCAGTGTTGTTCAGCACAGCACAGTTTAGTGAAAGAGTTTGGACAAAGACAGAGCTTGCTCTGCTCGCCTGGCTGTTCGCTCTGAAAACATGACATCACCACCTTCCCTCTCTGTCACCTTCCTCTCCCTCCCTCTCCTCTCCTTTCTTCCGTCTTTCTGTCTTTCCTGCCTCCATCCCTTCCCTCCTCTTCCTCCCCTCTGCTTCTTCCCTCCCTCCCCTCTCCAACTCTTTCTTTCTTATTAAACCATGACATCACCCAAGATTAGTCGTAGTAGCAGTTCGGTCGCTGGCCTCAAGGTGGCAGTCTTGGCTCACAGAAAGCGCTCTTTGTCCCTGATTCTCTGAATCAGGATGAGGTCATCCTCCTGAAAACGCTCTCTCCCTCTATTCTGATTCATAGTTTTCTTGTAACTTCAGTCTTTGGATATTACACGTGTAATTGTGTGATACTTAAAATTCACACATGAAGCCAGCTGTTTGTTAGAAATAAAGCCTACTGAAGAAATCAGTGTAGTGTTATTTTGAATGACATCATGCAGACCCATGACATGACAAAAACCTTATTAGTAAAGCTTGAGAAAATGTGGCATTTGTGCATTATTCTGTGTTTATAGTGGAGAGATTTCCTCAACTGAACATAAAACAAGTCTGCAGATGGCAATCTATTGCTTCTTAAAAACACAACATAGTGGTGTGCACTAGATGATGAGAAACAGATTGTTCCTTTAGATACTGGACTTAGAGTGTGTTTTGAAGATTTTTTGGTCCTTTTTAGATATTTCAATGTAAAGAAAGATGGGAAGACTGAGACAGAGAGGGGAGATGATACAGGCAAAGGTCCTGGGCTGCATTCAAACCCTGGACAGTCCACATTGCATGCACCACAGCTCACAGCACCACCAGGACACCCCAAGCATGAACATTTTTACTTCAAACCTCTCTGCTCTTAGTTTTATTTTCATGAGGCTGGTAGTATTTAACTAGTGCTCAAACTCATGTGGCATTCCATTTACTGACCACCATCCTGCTCATGACCAGTTCTCTCAGCTGAGGTGACAAATAAGTGGCCAGTCCATTTATTTAGTCATTTTATTGGGTTTTTAATTGGCGCTGCAGGAGCGATAGAGGGTGATACATAGTGAGGTCATGTTGAACCTCTAAAATTAAGAGGCATTACTTGTATGACGGGTAAGCACATGGTTCCAGTTATGGTCCAGTTATTCAGAATATAGAATTTCCTTTTCCCCGTTTCTGTTTATTGTTTATTGTTTCTATTTATTTTGTTTTTCTTGACCCGATCACCTCTTTGAATCAGAGTCTTGGGTTACCACTACTACTCTATGCTTTCATTGTTGCAGCGCTGGTTTACTGCCCAGCAGATTTCAGCCTGGCTCGTCTTGAGCAGCTGTTCCTCTGTGTAACCAAAGATGGCACTGTTTATCCACGATAATGCAGTGGGAGCAACTCAACTGAATTTGGACACCAGAACAACGTGCCAAATAATGACTTCATTGAAAGACGTGCATACATGCACACACACACACACACACACACACATGCACACACCCTTCATGGAAAGTCACACCAGGATATTTTGATTGTTTTTGGCTGCTCTCTTCCCCTCCCAATCTCTCCTCTGTCAGCCCGCAGCACACACAGCACTTCAGTTATGATTTTACATACCGGTTAGGCAAAATGACTCCCTGGTACACAATGTCAGCCAAATGAGGCGTTCTCAGTTCCTGGTTTGGGTACAGATGGTTGGAGGATATAGTTTTCAGAGAGAGGGTGTGGGCTGTTGTGATAGAGTGATATGCAGACTCAGTGGATCAGCAGGTATTACAGGTGTTGCTGTGGATAGAAACAAGCCGGAGGTGTCAAACACAATGTGATTTAACTGCGTTCAGATAAAGGGGCACTTTGAATTGACATTTGATATGAAGTGCGTGGTTAACAATTGATGGAGAGCTAGATGGATTAGCAGGTATTACAGCTGTTGCTTCAGAGCCGAACTGCTTTGTGAAGTTGAGCTAGACATGATGTGCCTCTCTCACCAAAAGCAATGTGGCTTTATTCAAATATTCATTCAGATTTAAATGTTTTATGCACAATTTACATGACACAATGCTGAAACAAAAAAGATTAGAAAGTTAATGGGGGTGATGATGTGAGAATAAAGTGAAAGTGGGATAATTTCAGTCACGCATTTCCTCACATTCTCCATCAGAATAAATTAACTTAAATATTTCTCATGGCCAACATTTGGAAATTTAGGTCGCTATGATGTTTAACTGTTCTCATACAGCTCGCACTGCAATGGTGTTAGGAGCCATGCCGCTGCTCTGAGTGAGAATGTATTACATCACTGTGGAGTACTCTCGCTCTGTGTGTGTGTGTGTGTGTGTGTGTGTGTACGTATCTTGCATACACGCCGTCTCATTCATAAATCGGAGTGTGTGGGGATGTTGCGATTGGCTGTCTGTCTGCCACGCAACATTACACGCCGCGATACTATAGCCAATGGAAACTTCCAATGCTGTCTCTGACTCCACCTCACACACACTCACACACGCGCTACGCACACACACGTAGCCTCCTCACATACATATTTGCTCCTCTCTCACACAAATCACAGATGTGGTGGGAATTGATACTGAACAACACGCAAGTGTGTGAGAGAGGCAGTTCAGTTTTTCAGCAGTCGCCATTCTGCAAGATTTGATATTTCGCGTGGTGTGTGTGTGTGTGTGTGTGTGTGAGAGAGTCTCGGCATGCCTGCGCTGTCTTCCCACTATCTCGCAAGAGTGTGTGTGACAGTGACTCCCACTTTGCTGTTTGTGGGGTGGCAGGAGAGAGAGCGATCGAGAGAGTAATGGAAGAAAGAGGTATATGAGACAGGGGAGGAAGAACGAGCGAGTAAGGGAGTGAGCGTGTAGAAAGATGTAAGGAAAGACGAGAGCAAGAGTCAGCGGGGGAGGGAGGAAGACGGTGGGATGAAGGGTGCTCTTGAAGCCAAAATCAGCCAAAGCGATGGATGGCGAGAGCGAGGCGTAGAGGGAGAGCGATGCGATGCCAGGGAAAGGGAATGAGACGCTCTGGCAGAATGAGACAGACCATGCCAAAATCTGCAGAAAGGGAGAACCGACAGACAGAAGGAGGGAGAATGAATGGAGCGCAGAAATACTGTACATAGAAAGGGGGAGGGATAGGTGGGGAGAGATTTTGGGAACGAGAGAGACCGATGAAACAAGAGGTACAAGGAAAAACAGACCCAGCGCTTGGTGAAAGCAGGCATGGAGGTGGTAGAAATCGGTACTGATGACATAAACCACCAGGTGACACATTTGTCACGAATAGAAAAACAGTAAATCTGACCCAATTTAAAGTGCACACGCAACAGAACTCCTGATTTCTGGAAACAAACACTGAATTTTCATGCCTCATGAGTGTAAATATATGTACTTTTGAAATTTAAATGCATTACCCTCAAGGTTACAGCAGCAGGTTTTTTAACAGGTATGCTTAAAATCTGGTTTATACGGACAAAATCAGGTATCATGATATCTTTGATTGAATATCTCAGTATTGGCAATATTTTTGGCAATATCGTAGGGATGACTCAAACTGTCATTAGAAATGTTGATGTTGTAATGACCACGCAGGTAGAGACAAATAATAGAACAGCTACAACAGTCTAATAAGTTGAGAAAATTGCATCTTTCTACTTTTACACAGCCTATAAAACCAGATAAAGACAACACTTATCCCATATCACAATACTGCAGTCTCTAAAATCCAACACATTGTCTAATCTGTTATCGCAGTATTGATATAATATCAGTATATGGACTAGATTGGAAATCTGGATTAGAGAATGAATCATGTTCTTCCCTCCCTTAACGGCTGCCATGAAAGTGCTCTTGAGCAAGGCATTGAACCTGTTCTACAAGGCCGTTGCTGCAAATATGAATATTATCTTGGGTCACGTTGCCTGGCTACATATGGGCTAAAAATGCACTGATGTTACTGTTGGGGAAAAATGGGCTTTGTGTGGGTTATTGGCATAAAACTAGAACTGACAAACTGTAGCTGCTTTTGCCACCTTCTCCGTTTTCAGAGTACTTTATAATTTATAAATCAATAAATTGTCATTGGAATTCATAAAATCCTCATCTCAAGAAACTGAAACGAAAGTGAACCGAAAATGGTGAACAGTACTGAATCTGATATCAGTGTAAAGGACTAATTTGTGTCTTTCTGTGTGTGTGTGTGTGTGTGTGTGTGTGAGACTTAACAGAGCAAAACTATTAAAGTGATAATGAGATAGCCTTCTATCATCTGTTCTGTAAAACACACACACACACACACACACACACACACACACACACACACACACACACACACACACACACACACACACACACACACACACACACAGTTTCTAGGGCTTTTACTGTAAGTCCTACAAATGGACCCATGAGTCTAGGCAGTCAAGTGTAGCCGTTTCGAGACTACGAGATCAGAGGGAGACCAAGACCTCTTTGGGTTTGTGTGTGTGTGTGTGCGTGTGTGTGTGTGTGTGTGTGTGTGTGTGTATTTGTGCGTGTTTGTGTGAGATAGTGATCCTACAAGGTGACCCACGTGTAGGCTGCACCCAGTAACCATTTAGAGGCCATGGGATTAGGGACCCCAGCCACACCAGGGATTGAGCATTCCTGCCTTGCAATTCCCCGGAGGGAAGTAGGGATGGAAGGGAAGAAAGAAAAAGCTATGGAGCGAGGGAAATAGGAATCACTGCTAAATCTCATCCATTTATTACTCTGAGGGGGGGAATATTGCCAGCATGCAAAATTGCCTGATGGGTACAACGCTTGCAGCAATCAGTTGCCATGGCTTTTGTAGGGACGCTTTAAAACGGCAACAGCTCAATTATCAAATCAGTAATTAACTCTATAATTAATAACTTCTGTCTGTTGTGTACATACCAAATGCCAGATTTATGTTTTTCCAAACTGTTTTTACACACTTGGGGAAGAGAGAGAAAGGGACTGAAAGATGGAAGGAAGGAGTGATCAATCCTTGATTCTTGCCTGGCATAAATTTCTCAAACGATGGAGGGATCTCCCTTTTTACCAGCAGCGTTTCCTGTCTGTGAAGTGTAGGGGCAAGGAAGGAAAGATGGGGAGGGCGGAAGGGGCGCGGGGGGGCAGCAGACCTCATCGCTGTAAGCAAGAGAGAAACAAAAAAACAAATTCATTCCCCCTAAGGATGGAGAGACCTCTTCCTTTTCAAGACATAAGCCAGCAGGAAAAGAAAGAGAGGAAGAGTAGAAGCAAGAATCGCTGTTCTTCTTCTCTGACTATCTTTTTTAGTCCAAAGAAAAATGGATGAAGAGGTGGAAAGGAGGAGTTTGCTTTGCTTGTTTTCTCCTGAGGAAGGAAACCTATCCCCTATCGCCTGTAGAAACCAGACAGTCAGTCAACCCCCTGTTATCCCAGGAACACCGTCTGCATTCCATAGGGATTGGGAATACCCCGAAGGGATATTATGGGAATATCATGGAGGGGATGTGAGTAATGGGATAAGGCAGGAGCCTAGGGAAAGGGATGGGGGAGGGACGAGGGAATAGGGATGAGGAGGATGGGGGGGTTGTCCTGATAGACAATACGGGGTGAATCCAGGTTTTGTGTTCATCCTGAAATCAAAGTGGTGATATCAGGGTTTCTGGCAGCAGCAGTGGCCTAATGACAGGAAAAGAAAGGCATTGACCTGCCAAATGACCAGTCAAAATCTCCAGACCAGACGGGCCACGCTGGGTAGAGGAATCAACGGAGACGTGCTCACCCCCCCCCCAATAAGTAGCACCGGGCACCATTTAGCAAGGCATTTAGCTCCCAGCTGCTCTGGTGGAGCTGCTCAGTGGGTGACAAGACACCCCTGTGAACGTGAAGGACGGCTCCCAGTCGTGAATGTCTGGATGTGTGTCGCCCTCCTTTCACTGCGTCTACCTCCACATGCCATACCTGTAAATAGAAGTACGAACACACCCTTTATGGTTAGATTAAAGTGAAGAAAATCCTTTTTTTTTTTTTTTTTTTATAAGATCAAATGTGCCGTATTAACATGGTCATGCTTAATGAGGATATTCTACAAAAATATCCTGTGATAATATTTTTACTTTCTACTGAGTGACTGTTTAAATATCTGGTGTATTAGAGACCAAATAGCTCATTAAGAGTTAACAGACCTTTTTCACAGCAGTCATTTTGACATGAAATAGCAGGGTCAACACAGGTGTTACGAATGACATTAATTACGGTTCTGTTCCATTAAAGTCTAATGCTGCGTTTGAGACATGCTGGGAGTTAGGATGTGCCCCTTAAAACCCCCCCAGGTTTGTGGTTGAGAGCTCCATGTGACAATACAGAACAAACAAGCGAACACAACTTAGTTTGTTGTGTTTTGCTGCTGCATTTAAAAATCAAAGAATAGTGAGAAAATGTACAAAATGGAGGAAGAGAGAAGAGGCAATTTGAGTGTGTTGATTTTTTGTTATACATGAGGCGTAACTCTGCATGAAATGGCCCAATGGAGTAGTCAAATGAAATATTACAGTTTGTGTGTTTGTTTTTAGCCAGGACCTTGCTTTGATGTTATGTCTTGTTTCTTGGCGAGTTCCCATTGAACTATGAGGGGCGTTGAAGAGTCTCCTAGTTCCCAGGACATCTCAATGCAGCATAACAGAACCACGGTCCTCCAGTTGTTCATGCTGACCCACTGAAAGGCCTGCTACGCTTTAATTAACGTCATTGGTAACACCTGTGTTTACGTGCCATTTCTTGTCAAAGTGGCTGCTGTGCAAAAGATGTGTTGCTGGTTATTGGGTGTAATTTGAAACAAGGAATTTTAAATTTTAATTTTTGTGTCGCAGGATTTGGTCTTTGGATGGCATTCCAACTCAGGTAACCAGATTTAAAAACTTGCTTAGTGGACTCAGAGACAGTAACAGGCTTAAAGTGAAACATAGACCCTTTGAATGGTTTTTGCCAGACATTTTCACATCATGGGGGTGAAGTCTCTGCACTGGTACCTCAGTTTACTGAAAGATGACTTAACTTTGTTGTCATTCCTTATTTAAACCAGTAATATGTGCCACCAGATGTAAAGTTGTTCCTCAGTTTATTGCCAGCAGTACCCATTTTTTTTTCTCCTTTGAGCGATACATTGTTGGAACAGAGCTAACAAGGTCTTAATCAGGGTAGACAGTGGCCAAATTAAGAATTATTACTCTCATTAATTTGACAGCTGATTGGTTATGAAAGTGTCACTTTTCTGAATTCAAAATGTCAAAGTATTTTAAAAATGTGATGTCTTTATTTGCTTAGCAGACACATACTTAGCTTTTCCATCTTGGAGGCCAAGCAGTGAAACATTGCATCCCACTCCCTGACATCAGGACTAAAAGGACCAAAACAAGTTGATTTTTATTCTTTGACATATGATGGCCCCTGTCGCATTCTCTGTGTTGTCGAATAATTAGCCTGTCTGTTTTTCTTCAAGCCGATTGAGACTTTGTAGTCTTTCTCATTTCTAATTTGTCCGCGTCTCTTCTCTTTTTGTTTTCTTTGTCATCTCGACTCAACAGGAAAAACAAATCTAATTTCTCTCACGAAGAGGAAATAAAAGCTTGAAAGATATTAGTAATTAACATGGCATGCCAGGCTATTGGTGTGGGTGGAGAAAGTGTGTGGGTGACATATGGATAAAAAGGGAAGAAAATCGAGTTAGGCATTCAAGGACATTTAGCAAATGACTTTTCAAGGCCTCCTTTGAGTTTTTTTTCTCCCTCCCTCTCTTGCCTTTAGCCCTTTTTTGTGTTGTTTTGGAAGATAACCCTGGTTTTCTGTCTGAGTGTCCAATGTTCAGCCATCACCGCCATTACTTGCTGACCGCCCGCTGAAATGGAAAGCAGGGGTCACCTGCCTCGGTGTGTGTGGGTGTTTGTGTGAGGCCACCTGCTGAAATGAAAGCACTGGCTACCTGTGTGAGTGAAGGCAGAGAACGTGTGTGTGTGTGTACAAACTCACACACACAATACCGTTTTTTTTTTTTTTTTCTTGTGAGCCCCTGAGGATCAAGGAAATTGTCAGGGAATTCAGAGGTCCTCACAAGTGCTGTAACACAGGACTCGGTGTGTGTGTGTGTGTGTGTGTGTGTGTGTGTGTGTGAGTGCACATGTGTTTCTGTCCTTTGTAATGAATTAATTCTACATGTGTCTCTGTCTGATCTGTCCTTCATACATATAAATGAATTGGCTATTTGCTACATTTCCATGCGAGGGCACAGATATTAGATAAAGTGGATTTAAAAAGCCGCAGATGATTTGAGGCACTGAGTTTAATTTGAATCATCATCGGACAAAGTAACCTTGATCGCCTAGCAGAAAGATGACTGGACTGGAAGCATCCGAAGGACCTTTCTTGACCAGGGAAAAATGGTGAATGATTTGTGCGTGCGTGTGTGTGTGTGTGTGTGTGTGTGTGTAGCCATCCATGGGTTACAGGCCTAATAGCCTGTCTGCTGTCCACTATGCAAGGCAGGGAGCAGACAAGTAATCACTGAGCTTTAATTCATTGGAAAGTGCGTACGCGCATGTACGACTTTTGACCGCTTCAGGAGCTCGTTCAGTCACCCACTGCTAATTTTCTTTTTCTTTCTTTCTTTCTTTCTTTCTTTTTTCTTTCTTTCTTTCTTTCTTTCTTTCTTTCTTTCTTTCTTCTCTCTCTCTCTGCCTCTCATCCTGCCTCTCTTCCCTGTGGTTACATTAGCAGTGTGGATCCATACAGGGGAAACTTAACAGAGTAAATACAGGTAATGTTTAGCGAGGAGCGAGATCAATAGCTATGTATTGATTTAGCATTAAGTGTGGCCACAAGTCATTTCCTGCCTGTGTGTGTGTGTGTGTGTGTGTGTGTGTGTGTGTGTGTATATGTTGTGTATGTTGGAAGATGGATGCTTTCGGAAGTGTTTGGTCACTACTGTGTACGTCAGTGTGTATTTTTTTGCAGTGTTTGGTGAGCACTGAAAAAGCAGCACATTTCAATAGTGAGCCCTAATATATTTTGTGATCATGCTACATGTTCTCGCTAAGCAAGTGCTGGCAGAATATGGCAGCCATTTTGGATCAACACAGAATACATAATGCAGAAAACCGAATGGAAAATAATTTATTTATTGCTGTTGGTGTTTGTTAAATATTCTGTTTCTCTATTTCTTTCTCTCATTCCCATTCTGCACTCGGAGGCTAAGTCAAACACACACACACACACACACACCAGAAGTGTGTGAAGTTTATTGATAATCCGAGGCTTTCCACATGGCAGACAGATGGTTTTTCTAATCTTCCAGACAGGCACTGCCTTTTGATATCTGATCTGATCTGATGATTACTCTGTGTGTGTGTGAGCATGTGTGTGTGAGTGTGTGTATTTTCACAAGGCTTATAGTTTCCAAGGATGCACTTACCAAATCCGTCCTCTAAAGGCCCCTGCTGACTCCCAAGTGCTTATGCATGTGTATGTGCCTTTTGTTGTATATAACTTTTTCACGATTTGCGGTTTCAGTGTTCCAGGCCATATGTAGTAGGTGTTTTTTTTTCTTCTTCATTCTCTCTCTCCCTCTCTAGGCTTGTCATCATTAGTCTTGTGGTTTAGAGTTGATCAATGGTTGATTAGGACTGTTATGACAAGCCTACATTTCTAAACCTCATCATATCGTTTATTCCTGTCTCTGTCATGAATCGGTCATGCTTTAGTGTCCTGTGTTTATAAAGGCACATTTTTTATTTCTTTTCTTTAAGTGTATACACTGGAAAGTGACAGGAAAGAGCAGAGAGAAGAGGAGGTTGCTAAAAATGTCCTATTGGACTTATAATCAAAAAGTAATAGACAATGAGCTGTTTGTCCACTCAGACTCACACACATAACCTTTGGACACATTTTAGATTGTCAATTATCTGCCTACTTGCTTTGCTTGTCTTTCTGCCAGCTTAGTCAGGCGTCAGATAGTTCACTTCTGCACTTCTCAACACTCGAGAACAGTTTTCTACTTTTTCTGTGCTCCCGATTGAGCGGTGTCTAATTAAAGGAATTACAGCTACCGGCATTAAAACAATTGAACAGTAAATATGAATCTATACACCTGAACTGTGATTTTTCACACAAGTGTCACTGTTGTCTGACTGCATTCAGGACAAATTGTTCTGTCTTCTTTATCTTTGACCAGACCCATCAACATCTGAGGAAGACTTAAATCATGGGAAATAAATAGTTGATCAAGAAATTATTATAGGCTTTACTCAGCCTGACAGGCAGGATGAATAGCA
The DNA here is from genome assembly GCA_900302555.1 of Myripristis jacobus. NCBI lineage: Eukaryota > Metazoa > Chordata > Actinopteri > Holocentriformes > Holocentridae > Myripristis > Myripristis jacobus. Next base: position 22,726 of record OMLB01017088.1, read on the forward strand.
GAAGGCATATAACAGAGATAAGTTAAAGTCGACTTCAAGACGTCATGGTGCGTTTTGTACAGCAAAGCCACCCAAATCCCTCTCTACGGCTTCGAGATGACTGAATAAGGTCTTCTGTTCATTTAGCTCACTATGCTGCTGGTTTTGAAAATGGGGTCGGAGGGCCTGCAGTGGGCCTTGAGGGGCATCCAGAGCAATCTCAGAAACATATGGAATACTTTAATTTCCCCAGTTAGGTTGCATCTAGAAGACTGTGGTCACAGTTGTCTTTTCAATTGGAGCTCAGTTGTGTCTGCATGTGTGTGCAGACCTGACACTTCGCTGTGGCCTGCCTGATTGGATAGTGATCGGATATGTTCCTGTTCCCCTACATGCATTGAGAAATGATTTCTGATTGTTCCCACATGCTGTCCGCACCTCACTGTGATCTGAACTCAGTGTGAGCCAGGTCACCTAGGCATGTGGTCTGGCTCATCAGATCCGATCAAGACCCGATCTCGGAGAGTAGAGATTTTAATGACAGTTAATGCATCCTGGTCTGATTGGTTGACAAAAGTCACATTGAAAAGAAAAGTGTATCCACGGCCAAAGTGTCTTGGGCTTGATGGCTCTCAGGGCAGTGATACATTTTTGAAGAAATAAGTCGGCAGTGTTGCCTATTTCTCTGCTTTATCAGAGCCTGCATGTCTGTCTACCTGTCCCAGCTTATAATAATACTGTAACAGCAGGATTATCTCAGCTTGATTTAGCTTCTCTGTCCTGATATTAAAGAGACTCAGTGTGTGTAGGAACTGGATTAGCATATAAAAAGACAGTGACAGGACATCAGATAATTCTGATGCCATCTGTTTTCAGATGTGTGAATGTGTGTGTGTGTGTGTGTGTGTGTGTGTGAGGGGAGGGGGGGTTGTGTGTGTGTTTGTGTGTGCATCTGCACCCTTACCCGCCTGGTTTTTATCATTGTCTTGGCCACTATTTTTTTTTTAGATTTGCTTTTCACATTCATTTCTAATGCAGATTTTCCTGCCTTTTTCCCTATTATTTCCTGTCATTTTTGGTTTTGTCCCAGGGAGAAGCAGACCCATTATTAGCACAGTCTTTGAACAAAGACATCAATTATTTACAGTGGAAAACACTTTAAATTGTTCCGTTTTGTTATGACTTATTAATTAGGTGGCAAATTCTCTGGGATTTGGCTTCATGTCCGCCCCACCTAGCTAATGTATTCATGCACGGACGCATGAAGGCACACATATACATTATCCGGCATGCACACACACACACACACACACACACACACACACACACACACACACACACACACATGCGCACGCACACATACAAATGCCGTCGGCAGCTTTGCGTTATTAAAAGCGCTTCCAACACTTTCATAGGATTATCCGTAGAGATCCCTGTTGCAACTTCTCATAAATCAGATTTTAATAAATACTGTAA
>OMLB01017091.1:6076-19705 GCA_900302555.1 Myripristis jacobus
TTTTTTTTTTTTTTTTTTTTTAAATCCTGAGTTGATTTCGAGTTTGGCCTACATACAGTCTGTTGCCCATTGATATTAGATTTGTAATATTGATTTAATGAATGCAATCTAAAGGTCTGTTCTTACATATGGTGAACTGATTAAATTAAGAAGAAAATGCAAATGTGTGGTTAAAGTTGCAGCCTTGAGCCATGCAAATTTGGCCTGAGATTGAGATGCATGTTCTGGTAAAAAAGAGCATCAGGTTGTTTTGTCTAACAGAGTGTAGTAACAATTTGCAGCAGTTACATATAGCTATTCTTATGGCTCCAGCTTATGGTCTTGCAGGGGAGGTTTTTATCTTGTTTTTGTCTAAAACCATTGTTAGTTACACCACTACAGTCATTCCTTTAAACACTTTCTTCATTCCCGTGGCTACTTGGTAAGCACAAGGAGACAAATTGTTTTATTTTGAAGGTCTCATTTGCTCCTGGTTTAATTAAGGGCTGGCATCTGGCCTTTTGCTACAATATGTTACATTTAAATGCAGTTTCTGTTCTCAAATGTAAAGATTTTTTTCTAAAAATTATGGTATGTAAATGAGTTGCAAAGGTAACATGCAGGGTTTTAGGTAAGGAGGCAGATGAACATGCTGAGATGAGGAAAAACCGCTGTCACACCCTTCACCTCCCTGTCTTTTTCATCTGCTAACTGGTTTCAATAAGCTTGCTAAAGAGCTTTTAGCCAGAGGCAAATCTCAAGGCTACAACAGTTATAACCAAGTTAAAAGTGTGGGATAATGATACATTTCAAGCTATCCATAACAAATGAGATCCCTTTTTTAGTTTTATACCCTAAAAATGTAGAGTAATTTATTCCGTTGAAAGTTCAAGTGGTAACATAATTATTTCATTCTCCCATGAAAGTTAAAGTTACCATTTTAAGAGGGTAAAAGGTGTCTCATTTTTGTTTGTAAGTTTGTAAAATCTGAAAGCTACACAAATTTGTACCTGTGTATGCTGCATAATACCTTCATGAACTCTTTAATTTCAGATTTCAGATTTTAACCCCAGCCACTGTATATTATTTTAAACTGAAACAGGCAGCTATGTAGTCATTTATCCGTGAGAATATGATAATATTGGTCTACTGTGTCTAAAAATCCGTCTGCTGAATGATTGTGGTGTCTACAGTTATTTAGAGAGGGATGGTTGGTTTGCAAGATAATCTTACAACAGGCTCGTCATAGCCGCCTTATGTACACTACAAGTGTTTGCACGTTGTTCTCTCCTTCAGATTCTTCATGGAAACCTGCAGGGCTTTTCCATTTGCCACTGACACCTTTTAAAAATGAAATGTCTAGTTTGTCCCCAAGACAATAGTAATTGCAAAAAATGTCCTTTGTATACCTAGGGCTTGCTCCAAAGCTGCCACATTAGGGCTTCACAAAACAAATATGCACTAGAGTCTGTTAACCAGCCACCAGTCTCTGATGAGAGGTGGATAGGTCCCCTCTTTCATCTGTGCTACAGTGCTAAAAATTAGTCCATGCCGTGGTTATTAATTTCTATCCTGCATCCAGCGTCCTTGCTCATTTGAAAAAGACAAAGACCGCCTGGGTACATGGTGTCTCCATCCCCCCTCCTCCTTCTATTCTGCTCCCCCTATTTCATCCTGCCCTCCACAGCATCGCCCGCCCCGCACTCTCCAGGCCCCCGTCCAATCCTTATTCCTGAGATGTTGTGGTGTCTGTGACACCATCAGCCGTGCGCAAAGGGTCATTAGCACAGCCGTCATTAAATAAATGAAATCAATCCCAAAAACAGCTGGCTCCTGGGGAGGGAGGGGGATTTGAGAATATACCAGGAGGGGTACGCAGGCAATCTCAGTGCCAGCGGTGTTTTGACGTGTGTGTATGTGTGGTTGGTTGATGAGAGAAGACCTCATATCATAAGCTTCAGATTGTTCTCGATCTTTCGCCACAGTAATTATGATGTAAGTGGAACAACAGCGTGAGGTGTGTGTGTGGTAATTAACCTCAGGCAGCTGAGAAATGAGTGTAATGAGCAGAGCGGGACATTGAATCTGTTCAATCAATCCTGTCTCTCTTTCTCTCTCCTCTAGAGCATTTAAATGTATCAGTGACCTTGTAATGGGTAACTGCGACACACATTTGAACCCATTTAGCATATCAGCATCTCTTCATTTGTTTTTCTACCCTGTTTTTGTCATAGTGAAGAGGCCTAGGTGATTCTGCTTTGACTGCCATAATTCTTCTTTAATCCTATGAGAAATCTCACAATGTGGTCAGTCGTTTTAGCTCGCCTGTTAAGTTTAGTCTTTGTGTCAAGTTTGCACGACAAAGTAATGAAGCTTTAAAAATACTGTTAGACAATTAAAATGAGATTGGAATATTAATTAGAGGACCTAATTTAAAACAAGACAGGGGTAATAGAGTGCATCATATATTAGGGGCAACAGAGTGAATACCATTTCAACCGTACTATTACCATCTCAACTAAAATGAAATGAAAATATTTTGGTCAGTTACATTACTCTGGACCACTGACAGCCTACACTATAATTACCAAAAAAGAGAGAGAGAGAGAGTGAATTGCCTTCTTACAGAGCATGAAATGGGCCTCGTTTTCTTTGTTTAATTCAGGGTCCACATCCAGTGCTTTGTAGTAATTGAAAGAACAAAGGCAGCCCATCTGATCATATGTTAAGTCACTGGTTGTTCAAGGCACAGTTGAAAATGCAACCTTTCTGAATCTCTCCTAAATTTGCACTTTTTCCACATGCAGCTAGTTTTGGAGAGTCTGGCGCTAAATGGGGAAATGAGTCTAATCTACCCTATGTCTCCACACTGCATGTATCACAGCACTGAACAAATATCAAAAAAGAAAAAATGCTCACAGTGGTTTTACTTGCTTGCAGAGTTGTTTTATAAGTTACCAAAAGCAAGGCCGCCCCTCCCTATATGTGTATGGCTGTGTGTAGGGCCTCATGTTGTGCCGGGGGCCTCATGCACAAATGCAGCACATATCTGCACGTCATAGTGTCCCTGGTGTGAGCTGTTCACGAGGCCCGCAAGCTGTCACCCGCGAGGGCTGCACGAGCAAAGTCAAGTCAGTTGAGGTCTGTCATCTAACACACACATCGCTGTAACGTCTGACCAATCACAGCTAATCACAGCCAGGCAGGTTAAAGTTACTTTTGTTGAGAGACTCAAAGGTGTGGCTGCTATATATACATATAATTTTTTTTCTATTTCAAGTTGAAGTTGCCAACAACATCTGTTGATTAGATATTTTCATAACAAAATTTTCAGTTTGGCCAGGGGCAGCTCTCTTACCAAAAGACAAGTGATGTGAATGTGTACATATCTGAGAGGCTAAATGTCAAGTTTCATAAATGTCTATAGACAGCTATAGAAAAGCACAAGCTCTTACTAAAGTGTGACGTGTAATTCCAGTTCCAGTTCTGCTTTGTTCACCAGTAAATAAAATGTTTAGTTTGGGCCGGAAAGAGGTCTGTTTTGCAAAAAGTAGCTATCCTCTCAGAGTGAAATGAAGCACATATTTACTTTGTTTTTTTAGTTAAATATTATATTTAGAGTATTTAATTACATATTTATTATATTTTATTAACTTTTGCCTTTTTAAAGGGATGTAAAAATGAGGGAGGGGGCATCTACCTGACATGGGTAACTGGTTAGGCACCAGTAACCCATGCTATTGTTTTTATATTGGTCTATATTTGTTTTTATATTTATTATACAGTATTTCTAAGACATCTTAATCCAGAAGCCAGCATCACCCATGGAGAAAATGTTGAAATTGTAGAGACATACAAGTGCTTAGCAAGCTTGTTTGTCTCCAACCTTAAATTTGATAAAAACACAGTCAGTTGTCAAATGGGATCAAGGATCCACTTGTTGCGGAAGCTGAATTCTCTTAATGTAGAGAGTTTTATGTAACTTTTATCATTCTTTTAATCAAAGTCTTTTGACTTTTTTCTTTTTTTCTTCTTGTCTGTGAAGGACAAGAATAGCCTCAGCAGCATTGTCAAAGTCTGCTCAAAGATCACTGGAGTCCAGCTGACAGACCTGAGCTCCCTGTGGAAGAAACGGGTGGTCTGGAAAGCTTGGCAGATCTCAAGTCATCCTGACCACACTCTGAGGCAGGAATTCTGTCTAATGGCCTTGGGACGGCGCTACTTTGCCCCCTTGAAGAAAACCAATAGATATGCTTTTTTCTTTTATTCCCTCTGCCATCAGGCTTCTAAACGTTGGTATTGTAAACCCGAGAGCCATAAATGAGCATGCATGTATTTAATTATTTAACTATCTTCAACTTCCTGCATCATGGTCCCTGCTTGGTCCATGCATGGCGACTTGTGTGCTTCTCTGCTGCTGATCTGTCACACTGTCAAGATGTCTGAATGACGACTACGGTTGTTTTGCTTTTGTCTGTTTTTGTCGTACTCGACTGGTAGACTGGAACTGAATTGTCCTGTGGGGAGAGATAAAGTTGTTTGAATCTTGAATCTTGAATCTTGAATATGGCTTGTTGGTTTCAGCTGAGATGATGAATACAAAGATTACAGCCACTACTTTATGAGCTTTAATGGAGTTTAATTTACAGTCCAGTGGGTCTATGGAGTCGGATGTGAGTGATTTGCCTATGTTGCATGCCAGGGAACGGGGTTCAGGGTCAGGTCAGGGTCCGGCTGAGTCTCATATGGAGCACAGGTCATGGGGTGAGCCACATCTTCCAACACACAGTGGAGGGGATGGCACTTTAATCAGTTCAGTGATATAATCTGTCATCTGAGCTCACAAATATGAGAATATTGCTTCCAAATTCATGTCTAATGGCACTATTAGCAATGCTAATCAGATAGGTATTCACTCACAGAGCCAGGCCAACCTGCCGAGTGACAAGGCACATAGATGCAGTGAGAACAGACACATCAGTGTAATTATAAAGCCTGACAGGAAGCCTGTTATTTTCAGGGGTGATAACACTAACAAATACACTGACTGAATAGATGGAGTTGATGAAGTCATACATCAGAGAGAACCGTGATGTCTCATAATGTGCAGGCAGGTGAGATAACAGGTATATTATTGGGAATGGCGAGACATGACGGTATACTTTAGGAACTACCCCTTGTTTGAATCCTCATGTAACCCTGATGTAGTGTAGAGCATGCTGATTCATTTTAATGACATATCATCATGTCTGTTTTCTGAGTTCTGCTCAGCACCTCTGAATCGGAGGAAAATCCCACTGATACCTGGATAGGCCATAACAAGGCGGCTGACTTTGCCAGTGCCAGGTTACAGGTGTGGAGGTTACTAAGATGTTTGTGAACAATTGCTTACACTCAGAGCTTATGTTGGTGTCTAAGTGCAAACAAATAGACCGTCTGACCTCCAAAGAAAAACTGACCGCCAAAGTGAGCTTGGAGCCTCCGGTAGCATCGCCTCAACAATGGGGAAACATATTCGAGAACAAAATTATTGCTTGAAACTAGGTTCAGCACACTGTCTGCTTTGTTTAAAGGGATGACAAATCCAGTTAAAAGTGGGAATTTTCTTATTTAGTATTATTATTGAGTAATATTCTCATCATCCACCATGATTTGAGAGTTCCCAAAAGTCAATAAGTGTGATAAAGTGGCAGCAGGGCAGGCTGGATGTTCCCCTTGAAGAGTAACAATATTGTCAAGACCAACCAACTGGCCAGCAAAGAGGAAATATCCTGCTTGTTGGAACTAAAACAGCTATAAGTCTTACTGGTGCTACAAAAATTGTTTTCATAGCTAACACCGCTAACCAGCCAGAATCCATTTGATCAAAGATGATGGTGGGAATATATTCATCTTCGATATGTATGAAACAGACTGACATTTTCCACCGACTGCAATGGACCAAAGTCAAACTATCCCAACTCACATCCAATACACCTCATGTTTGACTGTTGCAAGTAAGACCAAGTCACTCTAATTCACATGTTTGGGGATTGTTCTAAAGTTATCTATTTTATGACAGTGAATATTGGGTATGCTTTCCAAAGCTACTGATGAAGCTTTAAATCTATGCTTTAAGTAATGCATTTCCTTGTTTTATTTGGTGTAGTAACACAAGATCTTCTTTTAAATAACAACCTACTAAGCATTTTGTCTTTTGTTACATTGGTGGCCAGACGACAAATTTTGATGACATGGAAAGTTTGTAATCCTCCAACATTTGCACACCCGAGTATAGATATGTTGCATTTTATTAAGTTGGAGAAAAGTAGCTACACTGTTGGAGCGTGAGCTGGCAAGTTTACACTGATATGGCAAACTTTCCTCAGTCATGTTGAATAACTTTATGGCTAAGGAAAATGTGTGAGGTATATGTACAGTGTGTAACTGGGAGTGTTGGTAATGAAGCTTTGGAAAGATCTCTGATATGTCAAAAAAATCACAGATAAGCTTTGGTCAAAACATTGCTTCCGAGCTCACTTGCTAAAAACTTTGGAGGCTTTCAGTAGCAGAGCTGACGTGACAAAGTGATGAAGCCTCACATCACACTGAAGTGCTTTAATTGCTAGCCTTTGCCTCTTCGGATATGTTACCCTGCAACATAATAGCACAAAATCAGTGTGCCATGCTAACAAGATAACAGGGGGTGGGAGGAATAAAAAGTGCGGTCATGTTCTGGGTCGCTGTATTCACGCTTGTGACAGAACCAAAGCCGAGGAAATCAAATGATAGGTCTCTACCTGCATTGAAAGGCCATCAGAGTCTTACAGTTTCATGTTTTTCCACCCAGTGATGACAATAAAAATCATTTTGGTGAAAAATCAGACATTTTAATTTACTATCTCTTTGATATTGGATTTCGTGTGGTTGTCTTTATTTGTTGATGTGGTGTGTAACAATTTTTAAGCTGCTATGTAAAGAAAAACAAATCTGAAAATCACTACCTTTGGGCAGCTTAGCATTACAGAAACATTGCAGTACTAATGTCTCGGGAGAGGTTCATAGTTTTAGTTTGATAGCAAATATATATTTAAAAGTAGATTAAGTTGATAACACAAGCAGTGCCTTCACCCTATGGCCTAAAGAATGGAATTATTGGCAAACAGGAACCAGAACTTCTTTTCATTTTTGCCATAGGCTGTAGAAAATAAAGGAACCTTATGTGCACTGGCAGCCCAGACACTTGAGAGGTCTGTTGGTGGATATCAGAGGGAGCAGGGATCCGCCATCAAAATGCCTCATCAGAGATACCATTCAGCTGCACTATTGGATAATGAAACACATAGAGAGCCTCACAATGCAAGTAATGTTGAGTCATGAAATGCTAATTCGCCTTCCTCCATCTCGCTCTCTGGAGCCCTCATCATCTGTCCCCGGCATCTATATTGTCCCAAAGTCAGCAGCAGTCTCTCTCGTCTGTACCTCAGAGTCAGCAGCCGTGTCCCCCTCCCTTGGGACAGTGTCAGCGTCAGTCTCTTCCTCGCCTTCACTACTGTCACCGGGGCTCTCTCACAGAGGAGAGGGAGCCAGCAGCCTGTGAACCAGCAATCAAGCGGTGACGGTGTAGCCATGCTTGGTGAGATGATGGCCATGCTGAGGGAAGGTTTTGCTAGGGTACAAGTCAGAAATGGTAAGCCTCCCCTTCACGGCATGGCAGCAGATGCTGTCAAAACCACAGGAGAGCCGCTCTGTTCCTGAGACATGTTTGAAACGAGAAGGCGAGAGGGGAAAGCGTCAGCGGCCAGGGACTGTTTATTATTGATAACATCCTTGGGCCGAAACTATAAAAGGCCTCCGTGAATTTGGTGAGGTAAAGAGGGTGCGTAAGGGGGCAAGTGAAGGAGGAATTAGAATTAGGTTTAAAATTATCCAAACAGCAGCAGTTTCCGAGGTAACAAGTCCAACAAGTCACATTTCACAATTATTAATCATGAATTCAGACAAAATGTGAATCTGGATTTTTTTCATATATTTCACTATTTGATGTTTTAGGTCATAGATTTCCAGTCTGTTGGCCCTAAAAAGTCTCTCTTTTAGAGTTTTAGAATACTTTATGAGTCAAGTTAACACCATGAACTTACGTTTTTATACTTGGCAGCAGAGCTATGATGGAAATCCTACTCTATAACCTCTATGAATGTGCCTTTGCTATACAGTAGGTTCATTTTTTTTTTTTTATAAAAGGTAGCAGATTAGGTTTTCTGCTATATTTTTTGTCTTGAACCATCTCTATTCAATTATTTAAAATTAAATTTAACAGCCAATTTGACACTCTTTCTATGCACCATAATATAATCTTTTTTGCACCTGTCACGGCCAGAGGTTCACTTGAAAACTTGAATGTAATGATAATTACTCTGCTGAGCATTTGATATTTATTTTGTGCCTTCATTTTGAACATCAAATTGTAAAAATATTCTGCCCATCTTTGTGGCCTGTCTGCTGGGGGAAAGGTGCTTTGTGGGATGAACCATGCACAGTGCTTTCAAAACAGAGTATGCTTTGTTAAACCATAGGCACACGTTTTAAAACTCAGAGTACAAATTGCTAAACCATGGGAACCAGTTATGGAGCTGACAGTGCCGATATCCAGACTGCCTTTTTACCACCAAATGACCCCCATTTACTGCCACTGCCTATTGGTATTGTCTGTGGTAGTAAGGTTTAACAGCCAGCTGATGGCCCTGTTTTATTCCTTTAACTCTCATGAGGTTGAAACTGCAGCACTAGCCAGACACTAATTGCTTACTTGTGCTCATATACTATCAATAAGATGACATCCTCTATTACTATAACTGTTAAAAGCTTTAAGTAGTATATTTCTGTAGAGGAAACACTCAGGGTGTAAGATGCTAATGCAATATTGATAACAATAATGCAATCATTATCAGAGCTCATGCAAAACCTTCTGTTGATTCTTTGTTTTGCCACTGTTTCATAATAAACATCAAGAGGAGTTTATCTTTATCCCATGCTCTTGGTGTTTGCGGGGAAAAGAAATGTATTTACTTGTACAGTGGCCCCTTAAGTGAATATCAGATCCAAGACTGGCAAATTGATACATCTGTCACTGCAGTGAATGACCTTTCCAAGTTGTCTTGGATAGATCAAACTTCACTGGGATGTGAGAACAGAGAGGCGCACATACAGTTTGAGATGGGCTGGGAATTGATGTCATGCAAGTGATCTAAAGATGTACAGCTGTTTGTTTTGCCATCTGTTTCATCTGGTTCTGTACTTGATGCTTGTGCTGTTTAGATGAGATGTGTCAATTTTGCAATAAATCTCAGGGCTTTCAATTCATTGCTGTCAGTCAGGTCACCATCCGATGCATCCTCAGCTGCCAAGTTAACTTGAAGGATTGAATCTTTATCCATCTTACATCCTCACGTTCTGTGATGTTACTTTGTTCTTGGTATTTGAAAGCAGGGAGTGAATTACACTGGCCTTATAAGTCTCTGTTTTACACAATTTAATTGCGTTTTTTCTCCAGGTATTTTCCTCAGTAAGCAGCTGCTCCTGCTGAGATGATTTTTCATTGAATATAATGTGAAACTTTGAATGTAAATTCACAGTTTCTGATTCCTAATGACACCAACATCAAAAACAATGAATGAGAAGCTGGAGAATTACCAGGGACTAAAAGGGTAACTGGAGAGGATGTGGAAAGTGAAGGCCAAAGTGGCTCCAGCGGTGATAGGAGCAGTCAGGACCGTGATGACTCCCACACTGAAAGAAAGGCTCCAACAGACTCGGAGCAACAACTGAGCTCTGCGTCTGGAGCAGTGAACAGCTAAGATTCGACGCAGAACCGTCAAACTCCCAGGTCTCTGGTAGGGGACTTAAAACTGATAGATAAACTTATTTTTTTCTTCCTCTTTGTAAAATAAATACAGCACAGTACTGGTAGTTTCATTTCATTTTCCTTTTTTCCTTTTTTTTCCAACCATTTTGCTTTAAAGTGGAAAACTCCACCCAACCAGGATTCTGCGTTACATGAACACATGAGCAAATGAAAAGCAAACAGTTTAATCTGAGCCGCCTGCAAACTTGTGATGACAAGATGTCAGGATTTTTAGAAAAATGTGAGTGATAAAACAATGTGAGGTAAATTTAAAAGTTTGGCAGAAGGAATGTATGGTTATCAACTGTTTGGACTGTAATATCGGCCACATAGTAAAAACGGAAAATACAGTGAACCCACAGAAAAGACATTATAGACTTATTGTGGACCTCCTACACACCCCTCGCAGTGTGTACATGAGAAAAAAAAATACAGAGAGAAAACAAAGAAAAGTCTAAGAATTACATTTAAAAAAACATTAAAAATACATTCTAATTCTAAGAGTAGGAGTAAGTAAAACATGCATACACACAAAAAAGGAGAATGTGTCCAGTTACTCTTATACATGTATATGTACAAAACACACCCACGAACAGATGTTAACGAATAATTATAAATTTAGCAATGTACCAAGATGTACATGCAGTCTTTTCTTTTCGCATGTGCGTGTTTTTATATGCATCTGGTATTTTGCTGAAATGTGTCACGACTTACAGAGCGGATGGTGACAAAAATCTACTTATTTGTGATTTTCTGTATGCAAAAGATGTAATTAAGTACAAAACCTGAATTTATTGAGCAGATGCATGACTTCCAAGTAAATCCACAATAGCAACCCTGAATCACCACCATGAGAAGCGGCGTTCAGAGAAGACAGTGAAGACAAATCTTTCTATACCGCTGCTGCACAAAGTACGACGAAAACACAAAGGCAGTCTTACACATGTATCAGTCCTCTCAGTCAGGACCGAAGAAGCACCCTGCCTTAAAAACTCACCAGTAAGAACCTCATTCTGCGCTGTGGAAACACCAAACTAATTGCCACTTCAAATGCATCTTACTTCATCAAACTCAATTCTCAGGGGACACTGTTGTGCACAGCTAGGATGACAAGGACCAAAACATTTACCATCTGCCATCACAAAATGTAAGCTCCTCCACAGTTAGACCAACTCTCCAAAGCATCATTTCCCACAACAGGCTAACTATGATACTGAAAGACAGCTAACCTACCAGAGCATATCATTATAGTACAGTGGATCCCTTCATGTTGATTATAAATGTCTGGAACAACTTCAGCGACAGGAGCAGTTGATGCTGCACGTTCAGCCAGACACTGACGGGACATCACCTGTACTTGTCGGCATATGTGTTCACTGATAATCATTTGCCTCTAGGCTGCAAACAAGCAGAGTTACGCAGTTCTCCTCCTGTTTTGGTTGAGGCCTCTCATTTGTGCCATAACTCAATGATGCACATTTTGCACCAAAGAAAAACAGCTGTACAAAATTAAAATGCCCCCAAAAGAAACAGCGCTCTTCATTCTTTACAAGTGCAAAATATTTCATATAGCAGCATCCTGTCCTGCGTTATGAGAATATTAGAAAGTGTTGCTTAATGTGGGTTTCTCACAACTGATGAGGCATTCGTCTTGCAGTTCAGTAATTTACTTATGGTAATTTATAATTCTTTTTGGGGAACTGAAACAGCAAACAAACACGTGGTAGATGCAGGCCCAACAATGGGTAATCAATCATAATCTTTCCCAGTTGCTTCTTCCTGTTGTCGCTGTAGCTTTTCCACTCACAGGAGAAACACTACAGGGGTACAGCTCAGAGCGCTGTCCGTGGTGCTGGACTCAGCTGCTGCCACACAACTAAATTTAAGAAGAAAAAAAAAAGTTAAATGTATTTCTTCCTTTTTGTGGTTGAGAGACACCAATTTCATTTGATCTTGTCACAGAAAATAGGAGTGATGTGCCTGTACACTTAGTTTTTTTTTAGTCTTTATTCTTTATTTGGATCCCCTTTAGTGGTTGCTAGTCTTTGTGGGGTCCACACAAAAACCACAACAATAAAAGCAAGCAATATTTAAAATTATACACTATCAATAACACAGAAAGACATAATTGAGCCAAATGTAAAAATCAGTAAAATAAGTAAAACAACTCTACACATGAAACAAAAATAGTAACATGCAATGAAAACAATAATGAAATTATCAGAGATGCACCAACAAAAAATAACAACAACAAAAAAATAACACATTAAAATAAAAAATTCTGAAACTGAAAAACCACAATAATATCTACAAGACAGTTTTTCTTTTCTTGGCAGCACCAAATGACACTTCTGTAGTGTTTGAAGCTGGTTGGATATCATCAACTTGAAACTAACATATACAGTCACAGCTGATGGCATGCAGGTGAGGCAATGCATGTTCACTTGATAAGCAGGTGAGGGGCAGATTCCAACATGTGAACTAATAATCAAAAATAACGCACTGGATGTGAGACAGTACTGCCAAATGACTGGAGCCTGTCCAGACTAGTATGAATGTGTGTGTGATAGGGCTTTGTGCTCGCTTTTTACTATCCAACCTTACAGGTTCAGTTTTCTAAGAGCAGTTTTCTAAGAGAATTTCTTTTCTCCAAACAGCACATGGTGTCAACACACAGCTCTCAACCAAAGATCATCTTAATGCTGCTCTTAATGTCACCGCCTGTGGTTCTGGAAGGGTTCATGAGTTGATCTTATATTAACAAATGTCTGCAAGTCATGCTTCATATTAAAAAAACAAAAAACAAAAACATAACATACTAAATGGAAATGAAACAAATTACTGTGATGATCACATGGAGTGGGCTAGATGTCTTGTATGAAAATAGTTTAGTTTTTCATCCATCAGAGTAAACAGTAAATTATTGCATAAGGGCACACACACACACACAAATGTGACTTGACACTGGCACAACAATCACTTGGATCCTTTTTCATTTTAAAACTGTCTCAAACATGGAGTGTGTGCTTCTCTCCAATCATATTTATCACTATTATTATTATTGTTGTCATTGCTAATATTAACAATAAATGACCAAAAATATTAGCAATTATAGCAACAGTAGTCCTTCAAATCTATAAAATAAACCAAAGACAATAACACACACACCTGCAACAACAGGCATTTTAACCTTGTATTTTGTAATTCTAACGGGTAAAGAAATGCTAAGGAGGGTTTCCTTAGCTGCACGTTCTGCTACGAGTTCTGGTCAAAATGCGACATATTATACAAATAATATCCATCTGATCTAAAATCAAACATCTTGCAGCAGACATCCTATGCTTTCAGAAGAGGTTAGGCTGGCCAACTGTCATGGATATTTACTGCCAGAATTGGTATTTTGTTTAAATTAGTAATAGGTGCAATAGCAACATCTCAGGTTCATATTTGCACTTATGGATATATTTTCTGACTGGTAGTGTGTTTACAGACTTCTTGATGTTATGATTATGTTTTTCTTCATCATCTGGAAATACATTACAGGCCGTTAAAAGCCACTGTAGCTTGCAGCCACCATCTTGCCATCCTCAGTAAATGTTTTGATTAAATATGAAAAAACAGTGGTGCACAGAAAGGTCCTTAAATGTTTGCTACCTGGTTTTTGTAGCTTAAGACGCTAAGATACTTTTCAGAATGTGTAAAGCTTGTGGAGTATTGGTGAGCTGTTAATTCTGTTACCTAAAATGAAGTAAATCAATTAGTGACAT
>OMLB01017091.1:19729-37792 GCA_900302555.1 Myripristis jacobus
TGTGTGTGTGTGTGTGTGTGTGTGTGTGTGTGTGTGTGTGTGTGTGTGTGTGTGTGTGTGTGTGTGTGTGTGTGTGTGTGTGTGTGTGTGTGTGTGTGTGTGTGTGTTTTAAATCTGGTATCTTGATGTGAATCAATTCATCTTCTTTGTAGAATGAAATCTGGAGCATTTGGCCACGCTGGTTCCAAATGTTCTCTCTGTGGAAATGCTCACTGGCACAGACTCAGACTCGCCATCAAGTCCAGGCATGGGGTGAATACAAGTCAGAATCAGAGTCAAGAACAACAATCACACACACACACACACACACACACACACACACAATCTGCACAAATAGTACAGAAAATATAATCAGAAAACCAAAACGCCTTACTTAAGCCACTCCATGGTGTCATCAATAAATAAGAGTTTTCCAGAATAAATCATGCAACATATTGCACAGTATTCCACATTATTCCTGAATACAGTCAGTCAAACCACAGTATATGTTTATGCCAGTGTAATTATATGGTGGTGTGCTCTCTATGATTGTGTGACCTGAGTAGTTTTGTAAGGTTACCTTTACAGAGAGTGATGAAGCAAATGAAACATCACACATTTCAGCCAAAGTCCAAAGACATGGCAGAAACATTTTTGATCATTGAGCTACAATAGAAGTGCGAGACCAACAATGGTGGTAATATAACATTGCAGTATGTGCCGCAATATCAGAGAATGGCGTGATTTCCTACATCCCCACTGGGCCCTACAACACACATCTCCTCGCCGTCTTGGAGGCACTTTAAAACATTCTCATCCCCGAGAATGAGAGCTGGCTCCTGAGGGCAAACTTACGAAACGATGTGGTAGTTAGGGGGTAACATCAGCTTTCACCACTCTGAGTCAGAGTTGGAGTTCCTCCGACCGTTTCCCCCCGTCCTCAATTCAGCTGAGGAGTTCTGCTCAGCATAAAGGTGGAGCGTTTCTGATCCTCATCCTCA
This sequence comes from Myripristis jacobus, assembly GCA_900302555.1. Taxonomy (NCBI): domain Eukaryota; kingdom Metazoa; phylum Chordata; class Actinopteri; order Holocentriformes; family Holocentridae; genus Myripristis; species Myripristis jacobus. The sequence goes on from OMLB01017091.1 coordinate 20,710, forward strand.
TGTTTATGTCTTTACGGAAAGCCATGCATGCTGGTTTTGAGGGCGTCACAGCTGAGGCATGCTGGGAGGGGTTGCAGCATACAACAAGAAGGCTTTTACCTTGTTGCATTGCAAGGGATGATACCCAGGGTGATTTGGATCTACAGCTGAACAGAGCACAGAGTGAACGGTCAATGCCGCGTTAGAGCACAATTTTCTTTCACACACTTGCTCACATTTAGTTCATTTTTCTGCTGATATTATTAGGAAAGCTGTGAATAAATTGGAAGAAGGTCGTAATATATCCTTAACTGAACATCAAACTTTTATTAAGTCTAATTACAAATCTTCCAACAAGTCTGAACAGTGGCCAATTATCACTTACAGTCAAATGGAAATACATTTAAATAATTTGAATCAAAAAGTTTTTGCACATTAGCTCAAATCTCAAACTCTCCACAAGAAAAGGTGCATAAGTGCTTTTCACGCTGCATATCCTCAACTCAAGTTCCTCTTTAGCTCTCAGCCCCTTGTGAGCTCAACCTTTTTCACACAAACTTTATGACTTAAGGTTTGTATTAACTAAGAGTAAACAGGAATTTTACTCTTAGTAAAATTCCTGTGAGGTAACTAACTATTCACACTATGCTGTTGTTAAAATGCCTGTTGGTTGTCACTTTTTGTTGTTTGTTGTTAGATCACACATCAGTAGTGGTTCTGCTTTAGTGTCTTCCAAAAAAAATGGCATTTCTGATACATTTCATTAGCCACTGTAATCCTTACATTTATGGTGCAGTGTGAAAGCTTACTAGTCGAACAACTATTTGATAGACAGATGAAACTCTCTTCACACTTTTTGTACTAGACCATGCCATATGAAAGATATCCATACACAGTTTGTGAAATCTAATGCAGCACAAATATGAGTCCTGAGTCTACCTCTGTAATCCCACCAGTGTTGCGGTTTCATCCCCCCTTACTTACAGCACATGGTGGGCTGTTTGCACAAACCAGTTGCAGTCTCATGGCACGACGCTTTATGTCTGCATAAGCCAATGTAACTTTTCTCCTGCATTTGGCTTTATACATTTAAATATAATGTAGATTATGGCATTTACATTGCTAGATCAAATATTTGATGGAAAGACTGTCAAGTCTGCAGTTACACAGTATCCAAGCCATGCTGCTGTTTGTGTTGTTGTACTGTCTGTGCTGTGGTTCTCATGGAGATCAGAGGTGACGACTGCAAACACTGCTAGCATATTGTTTGAAGAATACGATTTAGTGCCAGGCTATGCCTTAAAACAGACCTGTTTTCTAATCAAGTTTGGGATGGTAATTATTGTAGTAATAACAGATTGATTTGTTATTTTTCATAATAAAAACGATCCTGAAGATCTTAAAGATACTGAGGTTAACGTTCAGCCAGCTGTTTTGACATGTGTGATATAATAAGGGGACTTCCCTGCAAGCGTTCCTGAAATAACATCTGTACACGTTAAGGTTTTAAAGGATTCCAGTATCTCCATGCTGAAATGTTAGGAAGCATTTCATTTAGAAGCATGTGAGTTTGAACATTATTACCTTTGTCTTACTTATTACAGAGAAATGCGTCTGAAAATGAACTGTGAGTAAAACACTAATTACCACCTTTACCACCAATTTTGTTCTACCCCATGTGAGGCGTTTGGCATTATTTGCGCGGTATTCTCAGATTATGCAGAACAATTCCAATACTTGAGGCAAAGTCTCCTTCTTTTCCAATGGAGCGTTTGGCAAGGTGCCTGATCTTAACCAGTCTGACACTGCAACCGATTTGGACAGGCGCAGACTGATGAGGTGCATATAGCCTGTGGCAACTGTTTCAAGTTGTGTGAGTGCGGAACAGCCCTACCTGTCGCCCACGATGATTCTCAGCAGCAGAGAATGGCGGCGCCGTGATTTTTCCATCTTCATCGCTCCTTCATCTGTCAACTCCACCCTCAAGGGGAAACTGATGGTGTCGTTGACAAATGCAAAGCCCACCTTCTTGGGTAATTAATATATGAAAGAAGAACCGCTGTAAATGCTTGTGATGTGACAAGCTGTTTGTTTCTCCTCTCTTCATCTGGGGAAAAACTATTTGCATTTATTCATTCATGCAGACTTTCTCTGCTACAAAGAGGGCAGTTCAATGAGAGTGTGCTGTCAGATTAAATCATTCTGGAAAAAAAAGACTTATGTAAAAATGTTTGGACATACATGTTTTAAGTTAAGGTTCGGATTTAGTTTTATTTTTTAAAAACTAGACTGGTTTATCAGGAGTCCTTTAAGTCCATCTCAAAAACACTGTAACAAGTATGTTCATTATTATTATTATTATTATTTTTATTATTATTATTTTCATTTTTTTAATGTTTCGAAATATTTAGGAAACTGACTGAAAGTTCCAGCTTAGTATGTCTCAGAGAAATTGTTCACTTACTTTCATGAGCAGAAGCACCAGTACAAATGCTAATAAGCTTTCATTACCTTAACATCTAAAAACTTTAGGAAGCTATTCATTTATTTACATGTACTAAAATAAGCTTTTTGTCTGTCCTCTTAAATAAATGGCAAAAATATTTTGTTCCAAATATACAAAAGGGGTGGAAGAAGGGTGCCTCTGATGTATTCTGCATATCATGAGCACAAATATTTGTATGCTATTATTTTCAGAAGAGCAGTGCATATAGTTTCCCCCCCCAGTCTCTATTGCTCTTCACAAAGACAGTTTTGATCTTGTGCATGACTTTAACAGACACGTAATTGTGGGTAGAACTCACCACTTAAGCGTGTGGAAGAAGCCATTTCATTTTCTCTGATTCGAAAACAGGAATGATTTGCGGGCACACAAAAAGGAATGCATTCCAGTTCAGGCATCAGACGTTTTTAGCATGTTTGTGTAATCGGCTAATTTAATATTGGAGACTATGAGCTCTGCTGTGTGCAAGTATGTTAGTTTACAGAAGTGTCAAAGATTATAAAGGACTAACAAGAGAGCTCACTGCTGGGGCATTTCTAAAGAGCTTTGTTTATTTCTCCTTAGTTTTGATAAAAGCTGTGGGAAATCGTTGCCTTGGGAAACCTTTTTGTGAGCAAGGCAATTATCTTGCTGCCATTGGTTGTCGCTTTGTCACAGAAAGACTGCACATCATTTGTGTGCGTCCAACTCTGACAGAATTAGCATTTCAGATTGATCACTGGTGTGCTTATCCATGACATGGCCTCCACCATGCAACATTCTGAGCAATGTTTATTATTAAATTTTCTGTCCGTGAGGGTAGCAAGAGTTTATTTGTTTGTTTGCTTGTTACTTTTTATTGTTTATCATTGTATTTTCCATTTTATAGAAAATCTGTTTTTTCCAACATCTTTGAATCAGGCAGCATTTTCCGATGTTCTCTTTGTTTATTGAGTTATTGATTTTTTTTTTTTTAATGTGAACTATCCCTTTATTTTCTATCCCTCTATTTTCAAGGCCTAGAATAGTCAAATAAAATTCTGTCATTGAACAGCTCTCATTGAACCAGACATCAGACTCAGCACCCAGAACCACACAGTGCATGTGTCACTTTGTGGCATGTGTGACTTTGCAAATGCCATTTGAGGAAATGTCTGCCTTTCCAAGCAAGGCAGAATTAAAATTTGGTAATATGATGCTTACTGTAACCGAATGCTTTCCATGTCTCTGCTGTCACTTATACAGGTGACATACTGACATTTATTGGGGGAAAAAAAGCTATTTATATGTATGTGTAATCTAATATTCTGCCCCCCTCATGTATATAAATAGGGAGGACAAAAAATTAGAAACACCTCTCAGTATAATGTAGTCCAGTGCAAGACCTCTGCAAATGACATCCTCAATCAGAAACACAAAATTAAATTTACATATTCTCCACAATGTCAACAAACACTGAACATGATCAACTTTCTTATAAGGTAGAATTTATGGCAGAGCTGTTGCTTGGTTTGCTCAATCTTGGGAGAGAAGACCTCTGCAAACTACAACATAAAATCGGCTGTAATTCCTAAACAGTTAATGCCACGTTTTTGTTCAACCCCTTAAATTAAAACTGAAAGTCTGAACTTCAGTCACACCTTGATTACTCCATTTCAAATCCACTGTGGTGGTGGTATATGATCATTAACTCGGATACACAATATACAGTGAAAAACGGATGTATTCTGCACTCTTGCATACCCATTGTCACTCCTCTCATGTTAGAGGCTTCACTCGTCAAATGCAAGCAGAATTCATACATTAAAAAAATAAAGATTAAGCGCACGAGCCGCTCACAACTGGCCGTCTCTAGAACAGAAACCACTGTGTATCTTTTTGCCAGTTTTCTTGGCAGCAGCTTGCATTGTGAGATAGCTATGCCTGCTAAAATCAAAGAGCATTTGGTTGGGAGATGACGAGAGCAAGGGTGCAAGGGAACAGAGAAACCGAGGCTAGGGAAAGAGGCAAAGAATAAAAGGGAGAGGTGGGGAGAAAGAAATAGAGGGGAGGAAGGGAATGGCAAAGAAAGCGGGAGAATGAGGCAGTGGTGACAGGCTGCTGGCGAGGATGCTACAAATTGCAGTAAATGGTAATGGGGGAGGGGAAAACAGACCAGAGATTGTGCAGGGGAGCAAGGGTATTCACTACTGCGCCTTTTCCTCCTCAAAGTAAGTTAGAAGAAAGTAGGATAGGGAGGAGGAGGAGACTGGATAAGCGAATAGGGAGAGGTGAGCAGAAACACTTTCTATAACTGATGGCAATCACTGATGAAGTGGCCCTATCGCACTGAATTAATCATACAGCCAATGGCAAAGTTCATTTATGACCAGCCGATTTATGTGCTATAGCTGTGCTGTTGTGCTTTATAACACATACTATCAAATATACATTATGCGTAACATCTACATAGTGAGTGCAATTTCTTCTTCTGTTTATGTGATTAAAAAAAAACAAAACATAGATGAAATCCTGACATAGCATCAAGGTCAAAACAACTTGAGGGTCTGCAAATTGACATGCAAATGGCCTGAAGTTGAAGGATAAGGTTTGCATCTTCTGAATTCTTCCTGGCTGCCTGATGTTCATACACACGACACCACTACACAAACTCTAGTGCTAAAACCAATTAGGTCGTGTAGCCAATAATCAATTAGACTGACAACAGCAAGAATGTTGATTACAGGTGTCTCAACTTTGCACTAATCTCATCTGTCTCTTTGAACTGATTTAGTGTCCACAACACCCAGCAGGCATCCAACTGCAAAAAAAATCATTCCTCCCTTCCTCCATGATGTGAAACTGAGGTTTGTGTGTCATGTTACTTACAAAAATAAGAGAAAATGCTACAGATGCATCCTTCAGTCAAGTATAACCAGAATATAACTAAACTAAAAATAAACTTTTCCAGCTAATTTCCAACTTTAAAAGGCCATTATGAGCTCATAAATGTGAGTATAACAGCAAACACAACTTGATGTTCACACTCTCATTCACACTTTTACTCTGGATATGATTACGAAGAGAAAGTCCAGACACCCTGAGAGTCCAGCAGGAATCAAATAACTGGCTTGGGAGGATTAACTTTAAAGCAAGCTATATCTGGGCCATGTATTATAGCACTGCTAATATGTACAATTTGTTCCATTCAGTGTGTAGCAAGAATGGCCTTTGGGCAAGATTGATCCATTCTCTGAAAAGCCAACTTAGATACCAGTTGATATTAGTTCCACAAACATACCTTGATTGGATCTCTCCTGAGCTGTGCGCCTGAGGCCTCACAGGAATTTTACTCAAGTCTTAAATTTATCATCAAGTCAAACAAAACTTACACATCATACTTAAATATACGCAATGCTGCTGTGTGAAGAAGGTATTACACCTGCAATTATCTCTAGTCCCGCTGTCACTCACATGAAACAACATAAAAAAAGGGACAATTATTAGAGACTGGGACAACTGTGTTAAATGTAATTACTGATAAGGCAAGATGAGAGATGACATTGGCTTGTTAGTTGAACCTAATGAAACCTAGGGTAAGGGTGGGAAATCTAACCTTATCTAATGAAAAAGAGGCTTTTGAAGTTGAATGCCATCAATCCTCTTAATTGAACTGTAATGATGTGGAAACCCCTGTAATCTCTAATCTTTGATTTTCAATTAGATTTTTCATGTGTGGTTCTTTTCATAGCTGAAACAAAATTTTATAAAGCCTGCAGCTGTAATATCTGAAGACAAACGTGGTGTATGAGATGGGTGAGTGTGTGCTCGGTGGGGGATGTGTCATATGACATCATACTCAATCTACAGAGCTTCAGCATGGTTGAGCAATATCATTGTTTTAAGAATGAGCATACACAGGTGTTACATATATGATTCATCACAAATAAATCCCCTGTTCCTTTTATAGTAACCAGGATATATTCATATCCAAAATATCAAAAAACAGAATATGGTAGCTGGGATCAGGGTTTTTTTTTTCCCTTTGAGCTAAACTCCCTTTACCTGTCATTAGGATTTCTGAGATTACAGTTTTACACCAATTCACAACAAGAGCAGGGAGTTAGAGGCTGCCCTCCTGCAAAAAACAGCCCCATATGTTGTTTGTACAGCAGCTTATTAAGACCTGTAGTTACGTTTTAAAGTGAAGTGACCTCTAGTGGTCCAGAAAATAACGACCCTGTGGTGTGGTATTAAGGGAGTCCTCATAAGGAGGATGGTGGGGAGGCAGCCGGGTCAATCAAACATTAGGTAACATTTCGTAACCCTAACCCTGACCTTCTCTTACAACATACCTATCCAAAACCTTATCAATAACCTTTACCAAACCTTAACCAAGAACTTGTTGTGGCTTGCTCAGGAACTGGTCCTGTGGGTTGTATTAGAGGGATGGAACAAACAGCGTGTATGGTCGTCTGGGTCGGAGGACTTGCTGGGAAGTTACTGCTGTGTTTGTAAGCCACATCCCATTTCAGGAATGTTGTTGTGACAGGCCACGCCCCTTTCAGCCAGTCGTGTGGAAAGTTGATCAGTGCCACTCTAACCAGTGAACAACCTCTCTGCTGGGTTTCATATTACTTTGATTGTGATGCAGTTTTTAGGCCAACAAATCTTTAGAAATGTAGATCTTTTTGAGTTGTCCTCCTTATTGACTAATGCATGTATGAATGGTCGGACAGCGTGATGATATGACCTCCTGCTGAGGGTTTCGTTTCCTAGGTAAAGGTAAAAATCTCATCATACTCAAGATGGTCTAGAGTTGATGGGAGGAGGAGTGTTTCCTGTTGAAGGTACTGTATTTACACAACAGGATAATCTGCACCCAGTTCCCTACTCTGCCCCCACCTTCATGGTTGTGGTCCAGTTTACTGTAAAAATTGGCGAGAGTGGTCCAGCATTAACAGGGATTTAAAACATGAGGCAATAGCCACAAATGGTGGAATACAATCACATTTCAATGAGGTGATTCCCCTGCTGTCACCACATAGTCAGGAGTGCTGGGTGTGCTATAGCTCAGCTGTCAAACTGTGGGGCATGCAAAGAGAGAGCATTTCAAACCTCTAGACTGTTTGCTTTGTTCCGGACCAGAGGACAAGCTTTACATTTGTCACATTTATTCACGGCCACAAAATTTCAAGTGAATTTATCCACAAACAAAAAAAACTGTGGGAACATTCATTTCCTTCATATTTCTGAAATTTGGTGCATGGCTGGACTTGTCTTTAGGGTAAACAAACATGAACATCATTTACGTCACCTACTTTTGAAATATGCACATCATCTGATCACAGCTAACCCAAATCGTGTGCAGTTGATTGGAGCCTTTCATGGTCACATCATATTATCACTCCAAATGAACTTCTCCAGGATTAATTTGGACACGTACCAAACGCACCCTCTCCAAAAGGTCTCGCTCCAGTTGTTTTCTCTGCACCCAAATGAGATTGATGTTTTCTGTCCAAACACACAAACTCAACTAAACCACTTTGGGGTTTGCCGTATTGCACACCTTAATAAATATCAGCTCTCAGTAATGTGCTGTTTACTGAATGCAAAAGCAGAAGCAGAGACATTTTTTTTTTTATTCCAATTTAATTTCATAATTTATGGAAATATATCCTCGCGAAACAGAATGGTAAAAAGAAACAAATGGATATGGCTTTTAGGGATTTTGGACATGTTGCAAGTAATATAATTACTAAGGTATAGTAAAACAGCAACAAAAAACATAACTTGTGATTTTGGAAAGGCCATCTTTAATTGTAAATAAGGTCCCAAGGACATCTGAAATCAATACTGTTTTAGCCATTTTCCAAGTGTTTCACCTTTCTCTTAACTGCTTCCTCCCCTCCAGGCCCTGTGAAGAAGAACTTGAGGTCCAAGAAGTGTGCAGTTCATATTACACGTTCACATTACGTTGGGTTTGAAGCCTCAAACTTCCAGCAGTTAGTTCTTATTATCATTTGGGGCCGCCAATGACCAAAGTTAGCGTGAGCCGCTTCAAAATCAAATATTCATTCATTCTGTGTTGTTCATACAGGTCCTTCTGGGAGGTTTATAAACAGCGTCAACACTTTTAAAAGCAGGATATAATCAATCACGGCTTGAAATGTAGAGGTTTTTGTATGTATGCTGTGGGTTTTTTGAGACAATACTAGGAGTTATCACCACATGTAAGTGCATATGTTGAACTACCAGTGTTTGTCAAATCAACAATTTTCTTCTTTCATGAATTAGAAATTAAAGGTAGATGAGCATCAACGGATATTTTCTAGTGTTGTATTTTAGTTTGACTCTATCTAATGAGACTGACTTGACAGCCTCTCCCCCACCACCTCGCCGGTGTGTTGCATTTTCAAATTAGTGAGACAGATGCAGAGAGACAGAAGGTGGGGGTACTGTCATACTTTACGCAACTGGATGAAATCAGAAAATGAATTTAAAACTGCACTAGGAAAGACTTGTTACATAAAAATGCATCCGTGTTATCAGCCTAAACCCAAACTGGGGCAGCAACAGAGAAGAGTGTCCCAGTCCGCCTTCTTGAAATAATGTATATTCAACCTATTTCCCCAAATTTTAGGTGGCATGCACAGTCCCTAGGAGGAAATATTTTTGGCACTAAGGAGGTGATGAATCAAAACTTAGCAAAAGCAAAAAAAAACAAAAAACCTCTCCTAAACAGCATTGAGTCCATCTAAAGAAAGCTGGATACACCTTTTCCGAACTTGCTGCAAAAAAAAACTTTTTTTTCCCTCCACCATTTCCATTTTCCACGCCTACCTTTAGATACCTTTAGGTTCAAAGAGTTCACAGTTCATTAAAATCATGTTACATGATATCTGGGGAAATGAAGACCTTCAAACATAAAATAAATAAATAAAAACACAATAAAATAAATAATCAACTTACTCCTCACAGCACCTTGTGGCTGCCAACGTGTAAAGTTACCTAATGTAGCTTTAAAGTAAGAGTTGAAACTAATCTGTATGCAAATTAAGGAAGGATTTTTGACTTTAATAAATTCTCAAATGGGATTAAAATATTTTACGACTACTGTAGATGAAACACCTGTGAAATCTGTGACCGGAGGCTCGGACGGGGCCCATGGTTAGCCAAGATGGTGTGGTAGTGTGACAGGGTTTATAGATTTGATCTTAATCATCTCTTTAGTCACAAACTGATCTGAGCCATCCCTGTGATGTCAATCAAGTTATTATAGATCTATTTATGACCTGACATCTGAGTTATGAGCAAGTCCTGAGATGTGTTTGGTTCAGCGGGTCATGTCAACACAAGACAACACCAAAAGCCAATGAGTTTACAATGAGTTGAGGTGGAAGCGTGATATTAAAAAGCTGCATTAATGATAACAATGTGTACATATTTAAGGTCCTTGATATGCAAAACTTAGGAAACCATTATCCTACAATATTAAGTAACATTATTTTTCAATAGAGCCTGTTCATGAAGGATTCATTAAGTCAATACATAATCATATGTAAGACACACATGCTTCTGAATCTATTATTGTAATTAACAATTTTCTGGTCTACTTCTTAGGCTTTCTAATGAAAATAATGATCTGCACTTATGTTTTTTTCATGACGTGAGCATGACTTCATTCATGCCAATCTTTAGTATTTCTTCACCCCCACTTTTGCGTGTGCATTATGTTGTCGTTATGTTTGTCTTTGCCCTCATATTCATTTTCTTTCTGCTCTCAAATGTATGCCTCCCTCATTAGTGGCTTTGATTTATTTGTTTTAATTTACCCCTTGTTGTGTTTTTATTAGGTTATGCAGCTGCTCCTTCCATTCATTCATTATTTATTCAGATTTCATTTCTTTCCTTCTGTCCGTTGCTAGATTTACATGTTGTTACATTTGTCCGGTTGTTGCATGTGTATATCTCCAAATATAGGCCTTCAATGTAAATCTGTAATAACAAAAATGTTTTAAAAAATTGCCATCAGTTACAAAATCCATGTTATGTGAGTCAAAGATGATGTAAGCAGGTGAAATATACAGCCAGCATGTGTGAAAAAGTTGGGGTCAACTTCGTATGAGACACAAAAAAAAGTCTGCAGTTGTCAAATTGATCTGAAAGTGCCGCTATGGAGTACGACCAAATGTGCTCTAACGCAATTTTGGATCCATCCCAAAATGTGTCTGCAGTTAACTGTCCTAACCTTAAGTTTTTAGAAATTATGCTTCATTTATTGTTTGCATGCCTTTGCCTCTTTTTTTGTGCACCATGGCCTAATGCCTTGGATTTTCAAAAAAAAAAGAAGAAAACTCTAGATAGTAGATGCAGTCTAGGATGTCCATCTATGATGAGTGCATAATTTTATTAAGACTGGATTAACTTTTCAATAGATTTCAAGGAGCCTGAATCATACCAATGTCAACGTCAGTGGCAGCTTTTTTGTTGTTATATAGACAAAAACAGGAAAAATGCAACATTTGTCATGTCATAATTAAGCAATATCACAATAACAATATCAACATTATCACACTCTTGCTAAGTTCATGCTGTTAAACTCTGTATATTGGCAGGCCGAGTGCCGAAGATAATCACAGTCGTGCTGATATTCAGTATAACGGCGTTGGATATTGCTTTTATACTACAGTTCTATAGATGACAACATTTATCAAGTAATGGTATAGCCGTCAACAGATTATGATTTATGTATTTAATTGTTTATTCAGCTCTGCCAACACAGACAGTTCTGCGAGAATTCAAGCAACTGAATTGAACATAAGCAGTGTCCCGGCCACAAGCTAGCTTGCCTGGAGGCTTGCACCACGGTATCCATGCTTCATTCCCTTCTGACCGTTCAGAATTTAACTCAGATATTGTTTTTGGAAATGTGGATGTGTGCCTGGATCCAGCCCTCGTGAATCACCATGACTATATTTTTGAATTGCGTGGTGATTCCTTAGGTATGAGACCGCCCTCATTCCCGGGTATGGATTTGACTGAAATCTGTGAGATGCCTGATTATCTCGTCAACAAGTTCTCTGATGACGCCGTCACTTTCAGACAAGCAAATACACATGGCAGCAGCTGTGAAGAGTTGTGATTTTACTGACAGCAAGCTTGGGGATTTCTTCTGTTCTCGAGAAACATTCCGGTATCCATAAATTATCCAGTCCACCAACTGCTATTGCAGCGATGCCTGATGATACAGTCCGTTAACCTGCTATGATTGGTTTAATGCTGACCAGTGGTATTAGGTGTGGGGCAAACTCTTACTTTGGTAAATAACTTCTGATACAGACATGGCCAGACCCAACTGAATTACAGCGTGATTCATGCGGTTTGGAAATCAGAGTTAATGTATATTTTAAGTTTGATGTTTAAAAAAAAAACAAAAAACAAAAAAAAACAGCCAACAGTTCCAGTTCAGTATTTTGAGTGCAGCTGTGGAGGCTTTCAGTGCACGCCCATTGTGTAATCCTCCTAGCTGCAACTTTTCCTCAATATCTGATCTTTAACCAGTCATTTAACCCTCATCACTGTCAAACAATGGCGTCTGACAGTCTGCGTGTGTCAGGATGGTTACGGTAATAATGATCAGACATTTGTCTCAGTAGGAGGGCTGAGCCAGATTGTGCCAAGCCTTATCTTCCTGTATTTCATGAATGTTTTTATTGGGATGTGTGTTGGCAAGTGGTTGATATGACTGCCTTCTTGGAATCTGGTGTCACAGTTATTTTAATAATTTTGGATGACTGAATGGCATTGAACACACAGTTGAGTAATGGCACACACATCCTGTTGGGTTCTGGTGATAATGCAGGCCACTGAGCTAAATAAAGGTACTAAACGTAGCACTGTCTGTCTGGAAATTTCCATTTGAAAATGGAAAAACTATTATGACTAGTTATTGGCTGTAAAACTAGAATCCCCCTTTTTGGAAAACCCTTTTGGGACCATCCAGGCCTTCTGATCTGACCTTGTAAACTGCATACAATTATGATTTCTTTAGGTATTATGGAAAGGATTAAAACTTCCTCACATCTTTGCATTAAATTTTAAATTTTTCCGAAGAAGACAATCAAACAATCCAAAATTGAGTATTATAATAAACTTCAAACATGAAACTAAATACCATATGTGCAAAACTGGGCAGATACAGAGCCAGGTTGTCACAAGGTGTACACCATCAATGCCCTACAACAACAGCATACATGTTTGCTTCTTCCAGCCAGGGACTGATGAAGAATCTGCCCACTTCCTGCTGTGTCTCTTCTCCATGGAGGAAAGGACTTATTGTATTGTATCATTTCATGTATTATTGCTGAATTTCTTATGTGGCGACTTCAGCCAACACAGGATGGACACAGAATTGCCTAACTCTGAAGCTGAGGGGACCTTTGCCACATTTCCTCCTTGACCCAGACGTTCACAGCTGATCCATAGGTGAAGCTGGAAGAACGCAAGAACACACACACACACACACACACAGAGAAACCTACAGATCTTGCCTCCCACATTTCCTCCTTGACCCAGACGTTCACAGCTGATTCATAGGTGAAGCTGGAAGAACGCAAGAACACACACACACACACACACACACACAGAAACCTACAGATCTTGCCTCCCAACAAACCAAACCAAACAAATCACCATTTGCACATATGAGCAAAACTGGCTTAGGCACCAAGGCTGCGAACTCTCTAGGTATGTCCTCTTCTCTAAGCCCCTGCGACACATTAATCCCTTCTGTTAACCCCTTCATATTTCCTCCTAAGGTTGTAAGATAACATTCCAGATACTCCCCTGGTGGCCATGACTCTTGATGTATTGTACATGTAACCTGAAATATTTTAACATCTTATTCTGTGTTACTCTCACACTGTGCTTTTGTAATCAAATAAACCCAGAACTTGGTATTAAGTTTTATATTTTACTTTAAACACCCACTCACAGCTCTGAGAGATGCTAGTGTAATTGCTACATAATTCATTCAACCTTTCTTCTTCTGACCACTGACTTGCCTGTAAGAACAATGTCTTTAAGAGAGTGCTTGTCAGTGTGCCAGACGTGGACACTAGAAGGCTGCGTCCCGAGCTACTGGCTGCCTTGCAGGACACCCTTCACCTTCTGTCCCTTCCATCAGCAAGCTGCTCTGCTGCTGCACAAGAGCAGCCGTCATAACCACAATGCTGTTCCACTTCAACCACTTTTATTCAACCAGCTTTGCTGTTGGCAAAGTAGAGCAACTACTGCCATCAGCTGTCTGCCGCTCCCTGAGGATCAAAGAAGCCCGAAAACTGCTGATGGCTGCTAGGTTCCGCCAACACTGCCCCGTGGTTGCGATGCCACACATGCCCCTTTGAATCTGCCCTCTGATTGCCACAACAACAGACGCCCACGCGACGCTCCCTTCTCCTGGCTCTCTGAGTGAATGTCTCAGTGAACGTCTGCTGCTGATGATCATGACCATTTTAGAGCTGATCGAAATTCAGATTTGCCTTTCCCTGAAAGAATCAGCTCTTATCCAGGAAACCTTTATGTAACCAGTCTTCCATGTTAAGTGTTACGCTGTGAAGATTAGCTTTAGATATGATTAAATATAACCTTATTCCATATGTGACTCTCTCTTCATTCTGTTGTATGTAGTGATCAAATCTTTGCAATTTTGCAGATAGTACCATATTGCTATTATAACTGTGATAGGCTACTGCACATAGCACTGTTACTGTGTGCTTTTAAAACTATGCTATAAATTTGTAGGCCTGTTATATATGTTATATAAGAATATAAACAGTGTCATTCTTACCTCTGAATTCTTATTAAGGTTTAATCATATGAGTGTGCTACAGCATATGTGTGATGTTAATCATATCTGTTTATCTATCTATATTATTCACTGGTTTTCATTCTGATTTTGAATGATCATGCAGTGCAGTCTTTTAATGATTTACATTTTTTCAAAATGCATTGGAGACTTGAGACAGTTTCCATAATTTAACAGTGTTGTATGGCAGCGTTCCAGCGCCATTAGATAGCATTGTTTGACTGTAATGAATGAAGGTGACCGATCTAATAATCAAATAACAGGCAGGGAGTGAGGTTGCCATGTGATTAACCTATTAATTAACAGTAATTAACAATTCTTATTTACGTATGAGACTAATATAAATTCATGCACATCTGAGCAGTAATCTCATCCATGCAACATGCATTTTTGTGCTGTATGTAAAGTGATCCGAACATCAACATTTTGTAAGTGTTTTGGATGTTCACGTGTAGCACCCAGATTTCAAACTGGCAGGGATCCATACGGTGCCACTCACTTTACAATCCAAAACTAATAAATAACTAAAGGAGATTTTTCAATTTTAGAAAAATTACAAGATAAAACATACCAGACTTGTACATAACAGCTTATACTGTATAAGCTACACACACACACACACACACACACACAGAGAGAGAGAGAGGGAAAGAGAGAGAGAGAGTGCGCGAGAGAGATACCATTGGTTTTGATGACTGTTGACAGCCTGTACTGTACTGTACTGTAAGTTGCTCTGGACAAAGGCATCTGCTAAATCATGTAATGTAACATAATGAAAATTATATTGAAAAACAACATTTGCCAGTACAGTAATGTAGTGGATCTTGATGTCACTCCTACTGTTGCACAGCTGACATTATATGCTGACAAATGTGGCATTAAGACACATAATACCGTACATGTGGAGCAAGATATAGGCAGGAGATTACACTACAAAAGGCACTCTAAATGTATATATTCAATATTTATATCAGAAGTAGTGGCATTGTAATGGTGCAGCTAGAGAACCGGGGATGAGTGTCCATTAGTGCAGCAATGCAGCAATGTACACATTTGTGGCAAGTATCATCGCAGAATGGTGCATAGTGGAGCAGCTTCAACAAGGCCTAGGCTATAAGTGGCAGTGTGCTAGATCTGAAGGATGATACCAGTGTGTGCATACAGTGGTGCAAACCTGACAGATACCAGATGATAGTGTACACACACACATGCACACACACACACACACACAGAGAGAGAGAGAGAGACAGAGAGAGTCAACATTGGAGAGTTTGAAGTTGATTAATAGTACAGTAATTGATTTAATATTACATGTCATTTATTTTTAAAAACCTCACCTTGTTGTTATGGTTTTTCCTCAGCAAAATCTTGCTTTGCCATGGTTAACATTCTGTTATCAATACAAGGAACCTACAGGTGAGTGGTGGTTGACATGAAATCACCACTGAGGATCAGATGACCCTGAATCCCTAAAATCAGTAAAAATGTTCAGAGGATGAAACACAAATATGATTTAAAAATGAAACTCACCTTCCCACTGAGTGAAGAATGTCATCACCTTGGCCATCTGTGCGAATAACACGGTCATGAACTTTCCATATAGTAGATAACCATCATTCTGCTTGGTCTCAATTTGTAACCCACCAAATTGGCAATATATGTGGATCAGAAAGAGATTCAAAGGGCTACAATTGTGCAGTATGAAAGCATTACATGCAATGTCAGTATCTACTTCGATGGGCATAATGTTCTAGAAAATACAGCCCCATCAAATCATACAGTTTCAGGTTACACAGGCATTTTCTCCTGATGTCTCATGTTGACAAATGAAAATAGCTGCCAAACCCCTGCCAATGCACAGGACTGAAAAAAAAAACTATCAGTTGAAATGACAACTTAATAATTTTCAATGTCTCTATTTCTGCCAGATAAGCCAGAAAAAAAACTGTTTGGATAGTTAAGCTGTAGTCTATTCCATGGATATACATGGAATATAATACAGCTGAGTAAAGTCCACAAATTAGAAATGCATTCATCTGCATTTGCATAAATCATTTTAAATATGAACTATTTTTCTGACCCATCCAGTAGCAGTGGGGTATGCAGCTCTATCCTACCATGAATGACCAGTCTTACCTCTGAAATGAAACCCCTGCCCCCAGGCTTCTACCCCCCATGTCACATGACAGCTTCATAGATAATGGGCCAGCTGATGTAGTCAGCAGCAAGCTTTCAGTAGTTGAAGCAGGAAAAGCAAACTAGCCATTCATGTTGTTTTGGGCAAAATGACATGATTTAAGCTTCAGTGTCCTTCAGGCCATTGAGTTGTGCAGGGCATTTTACCGCCTTTCTCAGATCCTCCTCTATTTACCTGAAGAGCCCCACAATTTCACCTGTTGCAAAAGCAAAAAATACAACCCTGAGCAAACTGGAGAGCATATTAGTTTGAGACTTTAACCCTCCTATTATGTTTGGGGTCAATTTGACCCCAGCCAATGTTTAACATCTCTAAATAGATGATTAACATCATTTTTTTTGCTTCATATTTAATGAGTGTTCCTAATGTAATGGGCACTACCGGGTAAAGATAGAATTGACATGATGATATGTTTTCAATGTCCTGTTCACACTTTGTAATGCATTGGTTATAAATAACAAAAATCTGTACTTAGAAATAATATAAAGCCATTAAAACACCAAAAATTAATATTTCTTTCCAATTTCAGATCAATCAGTGAGATTTTATGGTGATTTGCATATTTTTCCATAGTGGC
>OMLB01017093.1:0-18768 GCA_900302555.1 Myripristis jacobus
AGGGCCGGCTGGTGCAGAAATGTGCCTTTCACATGTGTGCGCGCATGTGTGTATTTGTGCACACGCGAACGCACGTACACACACACACACACACACACACACAAGCACGCACGCGCTCGTCAGGGGTAGTTAAAAAGAAGTGTGTGTTCTTATCTTCTTGGCGCAGGATTTCTCTTCCCTCCGTTGGGGGGTAATCTCCCAGCATACCACTGAGACAGAGAGGCAGACAGTGGCTCAGTGAAGTTTGCTGCAACTGGCGCTCTCGCTCTCTCTTTCCCTCCCTCCACCCGATCTCATACATAAATATCAGCGTGCAACGGGGCGGAAGATACCCTCAGGCGAAGATCTGGAACCAGCTTACCACCTCCTAAATCTTAACCTTAATCATTACGGGGGAGCAGCTCCGATCTGACCCGAGATCAGTATCACTGCCTAACTAACGACATCCCGCGCTCCCTCAGCTAACGCTACAAAACTGTGGCTTTGGGAATAGGAGAGCTTTGGGAGAGAGGCAGAGATGCTCAGCCATCTGAGGATACAGCTGCTGAAAGAAATGAGTCCAATCCTCAGTTCCCATGTGGAGCCTTAAAGGGCTGCACTGACATTTCGGGAGCTGGGCGCCTCAGTCGGCTTACCCAGTAACGTTTTCTCTGCTAGATGGCTGGTGAGAATGCAAACACTTCAGCATACAGTATGTTGCGTAATAGTAAGCAACATTATCCAAAGCGAGAAGATAAACCTTTTAGTGTAACAAAATTCCACGGTATGTCGTAAGGCCTGGAAACAAAATTTCCATCCTCATCATTGCTGATATTCATTATGAACCAGCACAGAAAATACAGCCTGACCTCTCTGGCTGCTTTAGCTCAGTTTCTGCATGAACAAAAACACGCTACACTCAAACAGGACGAGCCGGGGTGCTCATATCTGAAACACCCCCAGGCAGTGGGATCATGACCGGGGAGAGCGGGCCTCTATCTCTGTAAGTGTGGAGTCTGTATCTAATATTGTCATTATCAGGGGACACTATCAAATTTTATACAACATGGAGTCATAAAATTTGTACCGAAGGACATCAGTGTCAAAGAAAAATGATATTTTTTTCCATGAACTATCCACAGCCCCAAGGAACTGCGAGATAACAACATTCTGTATCGCAGCGGCCCTGGCCGTTGCCACGACAACTGTAAACACTCACACGTCAGGCGCATAGTTGAGCCATAGAGACGCTTTTAAAAATGCATGAATTGGAAGTTTTACCTGTATGAGTTCGCCAGCATCGAGTAGGCCGTTAAATCAGTCGTTAAGTTTGTCCCGCCCTGGGCTGCGGCGGCATCATGCGGCGTCGTGCGGCGTTGTGCGCTCAGCTGTGGCCCCCAACTTGTTCGATCCGTCGTAAACATCGAAGTTGTGCGGCTACGCAAAACCTGAAAGTGCGACTGGCTGATGGCACGTCTTCCTTTAGCGATTCAAGTTTTCCCTCCTGTTTTAAAGTGGTCACACTGACTTCCAGAGTTTTCTTACTCGTCTGTTTTTACACTCCGCATTAGAATGAATTAGCTATTAGCTCCTTCAAGGTCTTTATGCTTAATTGATGTTCGCATGTACAACCAGACAAAGCCATCCTCCCAGCTCACAGCTCACAACTTTGCTCTGAGGCATCTCATTACGTACTGAGGAAGTCCAAGTTCAAGGCCTGAAAAGGTTTGTACGGTGTTTGCTTGGTTAGTTAGAGACGAACTAACACTCCTCCCCCCTCCTCCTCGCTAAAAAGTCTCTAACCTGATGGGACCACCGTGAACCAAAAACAAAAAAAGCTTTGTTTTCAACAGGTTCAGGTTTGAATGTTTAAGGGGATAGTTCTGGTAATTCTTACCAGTTTCGTCATATTTGCTGCTCCATGTGAGTGTTATACGTCCACCAAGTTTGGCTCATTAACTCCTTCCCTGCTGCAAGAACAAGAGCTTCACCGGGACTGTGCTGCTCCAAAATGAATGAAGCCCATATCGATCCTGGAGCAACTCGATTTTGAGCAGTGACACAACGCTGAAAAAATTAGAGGCACTGCCACTGTAGGTTGAAATATTTGCCATTTTGGAAGGAGGGCATGGTGCTGGAACGTGCCTTGAAAGTGAAACCAAAGTAAAAGTGCGCTGCTGTGCATCCTTCATGACAGTTTTTCAGCTTTGTCTCGCCGCTCAAAGTGGTGTTGTTTTCCGGTGTGTATCTGTTTCACTCATACTCCCTCAGTGAAGGTCCTGTTTGAGTTAATGGATCAGACTCGGTGGGGTGTATTACACTCACCGAGCAGCAGATACGACTTTTGGGTAAGGATCCGAGCTATCACTTTAATGCTCCACACCCCTCCCCGCTCTTTGGTGGTAGATGCGATTGCATTAGTCTCTGCCTGTCTCTAGTGTGCTGTTTTCCCGCTCTCTGTGTGTTTGCTTGATAGTGCCTCCATCTCCCCGGTGTGTGCGTAGCTAATAGCACTATCTCCCCTGTAATTGCAGCAGGTCAGACCCAAAGACAGCAGAAGCCTAGTGTTCCCCCTCTCCTCTCCATCACCTTCCAGATTACAGGTAGGTGCTTTTAGTCAAGCTGATCACTAAACCCAAGCCTCTCAACACTATCTGCCGCCCAGTTAGCTTACTCAGTATTCCTCTCCTTCTCCTTTTGCTTTTCCTTCACCCGATTCTGTTTTCTCGTCCACGTAATCCTTTCCTTTCCTTTCCTTTCCTTTATTCTGTTTTTCTCCAGCCCCATAACACCTTTTCACATGTAATAATAGACCCAAATGCAATAACAAATCAAAGTCAGGAGGAGATATTTCCCATACTGATTATAACAGCGATTTCTTGCAGGTCCTCCCTCTATACTGCACTGCAGCAGAATTATGCTCTGCACCCAAATCAGACATGCAAACATGTTGCTTTCACCAAAAAATGCAAGCGCACACAGTTTCAAAATGTTGCATGTCAAAATCCGAAAAAAAAAAAAAAAAAAAGGCATGAGTTACATTTCAACAAAGTGCTGTTTTCTCTGAGAAAAAGCTGGGCGGAATAGTTTAAGCTTTGAAGGCACTGTAAAAAAAAAGGAAAGAAAAGAAAAGAAAAAAAAGATGTTTTCCAGTAGCACTGTCACTTTTTTTTTTTTTTTTTTTACTGTTGTCAGTTCAGTATAATAGTGAAAATGAACACTCTGGAGAACAAATGCTATAAAATATTCTAATAAAGCTTGAGAGTACAGAGGAAGCCTTTTTTTTTTTTTTTTTAACCACACAAAGACCAAAACTCTCTTGGTCCTCAGTTTTGCATTCACAAATGGATTGATGTGGTAAGATTGAAGTCAGTGTAGTTCTCCAATAACACGTGGATTACCAGCAGCTCAGGGAACTCAGTATTTGACTTTCAGTGTATTTGTAAGAGGAATTAGGCATTTTGCATTTCAAAAGCCCCACTTTCCTTCCCCTGTACAGTTCTGAGGGAATTATGATTCAGCTCTCCTGACTATTTGAGACTTTAAGCTCCTTGACGTCTTGTAGGAATAGTCGGAATACAGGAAATAAAGTGACTCAGGTTGAACATGTGAAGAGATTCATTCCAAAATGCTAAACATCCATTTTAAGAGGAGGAAAAAAAAACTTAGTTGAAATTCATCACCTTTAATGGCTGAAAATATAGATCATCATTGGTAAGGGAAAGGTGTTAAGATACCTTTTTTTTTTTTTTTTTTACTTTTAATATTCTAGGAGCACAGTGACATTTTTGTGACAGTGCATGAGACGTGGTTAGGATGTTTTCTCCGATTTTTTTTTCCTCTCATTTTGGTGACTCGCTGTGAACTTGACTGTGCCAAAGTAGGACGAGAGGCACAGCGGGGTGTCAGTGGTGCAATTTTGGTGTCAAGGATTACTCGGCTTTGTGCTTGTGCCGCCTGCCTGCTCGCACCAGGTTGAAAGCACGTTGCGCAGCCTGAGCTCTGTGGCTTTACCAGGCAGAGCAAGTTTCTTGTTGCATGACCCGGCATTAACAAGCTTTCCCACCCGTTTTGTGCACATCTCGGTCATTTTGACTTTGATGTAAACCCCTCGAGCAGGGAAAAGTCAGACGCAATTTTCCCTCACTCTTAACGTCATACACCCGTGGCTGTGGTGTGAGTGGCTGTCAGTCAGCCTGCATCCTGACACATGTTGACTGATTTATCAAGGATTTTGCACGGCTTTTTTATGCACTAATGAAACAAATACTGTCCATCCTTAATTATCAAGGATCCACAATGGAGGTTTGGGCTTGTAGAATGAGAGAAAACCAGCACTGCTAAAAATTTAATGTGTTGCCTAATGCAGATTGTATTTTAGGTTAATGTACTGCAAAAATATATGATGCAGAAATGGAAATTTATACAATTGGCCCACAAAAGCTGACTTCATGATTTGTGGTGTGGCAAAGGAAACTGCCTCTGTTATTTAACACCTTTGGAGAAGCACATCTTAACTACTTTCACGGTGGTTAAACCTGTCTTTTCAATTTGACCTGGCACGTGCAGTCATGCCAGCGCACATTAACTGTGAGGTAGGGATCTCGGTTACTTTGTGATCGGATCTCAGCGAAGTGTGGATGCAGACACAATCTGGATAGTGCAAGCAAAGGCCTTACTTTACCGCACAATGCATGGTGAGTGAGTAAAAGGTGAATATTTGACCCTAAGGTGAGTCTGTGCTGTGTATCTCAAAGCTAGGGGCACACAAAGTTTGAAATCTGTCTCTTAATATTAAAGTTATTCAGCCACAGTGTCTGAAATCCTCAGAGGCGATGTTTTGTTGATGTTGGCCGTGTCCTCGGGACCACGTCTGCCGCTCCGCTGGGACCATCATGATTTGTGGATAAAGCTGCTCCTCCTGTGCAGCACCGTCCTCAAAAGCTGCCACCTGTTGTGAGAGCTAAAAAAAAATGTGAGGAAGAAATGCGAGTGCCTCTCAGAGACGCACTGCCGCCTCTTGAATAGCCCGGACTCAGGAATTAGCGGCAGTGCGCTCACATTAACTCAAACTGCGGCCGCGCTCATTTACATGATCGGTCTTTGTTAATCACCCACTAAAACCGAGAATTTGCGTCGACGCAGAATTTAGAGACCCTGGCGGAAATTTATGGCATGATTAAATAATCAGCTCTGTGAAGTGGCCCTCATGGATGTGGCCGTGTCCTCCACTGATAACAGAGGCTGTGCTCCTAAACTGGCCCTGTGCGATAATACCAACATCTGTGTGGCTCTTCCTGTAGCATTACTGCACCAATTCCTACACTGGGCAATGGTTCTCCCAGGACACACAAACTAAACATATTATCTCCTCCCAAGCATTTCCAGCGCCGTGTATTCTGCCGTGGTGATTCTGCAGCTCCAGCACAAGGACATCAGTTTCCTCTTGGGAGAATGTTTTTTTTTTTTTTTTTGTGGCGGCGGCTCCGTTCCAGACTGTTCCTTCCATCACCAAATTGTCAAAACGCTGTGAGCAGAGCTTACCGCTTTTAAAGGGAAGGAGAAACAGGAGATTTGATTGGTCATGACGACGCCAACCGCTGTCACAACTTCTGCTAATGGATTCCTTCTAATCCCATGCCGATTCAAACCGCAGTGTAACGACGCCGCGCGCCACGGACCACAAAATTACCCGAAAACCAGCCACCACGCCCTGTGCACGCCACGTGCCACTGACTGACACAATTCAAGCCCTCAAATGATGGATTGCTTAAAAAGGGGCAAAACTCATGTGCAGAAAAAACAGATGGTGCCACTCTTATTAAAAGACTAAACTGAAGAGTAAATGAAACTGAATTTTACCTAACAGGTGCGAGCACACGAGTAACAGAGTGATACGCGGAGTACATCTCAGTCCACACGGGGGGATTCCTTCTTCGAGACAGGGAGGGCGACTTATGTGGAATTTGTGTGTAACGTGTTGCAACGGTTGATGCAATCGTTGGATCATATCGGGGATGTGAGCGTAGATGACGCTCGTGGGGGCACACACATGTGAGCGTGCGAGTTTCGTTAAGGAGGGCGGTGAAATCCGATGTCGAAAAACAAACACACACACACACAAAAAATAGGACACGTTACCCTAGGAAAATTAAAAGTCTCATTCCTCTTTGTGTGTGTGTGTGGTGGTGGTGGAGGGGGCACACTTGATATTCATTGCTCATATTAAGAAAAAAAAAAAAAGGCACTCTCTGATACATAACTATTTTGTGAGTATTTTGCTAAGTAAGTGCTAATAACTGTGATAGTCACTTGGGTGTTTGATGCCAGCGTTTTGTTTCATTTTTCAGATGGTTGAGGTCTCATTTGGGAGCCAAACTTTTCAAATGACTGTTTGCATAAGAATAAATCTCTTTTTTTAATTGAGGCATTTAAGTAAAACCAGCTTACAAAATGAGTTTACTCTTTTATTTGTCAGATAACTCAGCAGTATCAGACAACCGCTCCTTTGTTTTTGTATATTTGGGGTTTTTTTTTTTTTTTTTTTTTGGGAGGTACAGTGAATGAAACCCCCATTAATGTGCACCTGCAGGTGTGGGTGGGCCCGCATGTGTGTCTCTGTCAATAAACAGCGGCTCAGAAGTGTCAATTAGAGTGTGGAGACCCAGGTAGGGGGTGAAACCATCTGCTGAGCGAGCGCGACCCATTCTTATCAACAAGGACAACCTGCAAGCACAGTTGCGGAAGATAACGCGGCTTTGAAGTGACAGTCTCGGAAAACCGCACACACACGTCGTGCGTGTAAGCGACGCATGCATAAGTAAAACGCCGCCACAAACTCCATACATCTACTTCATTTATCGTGACGCCTTTCAGGAGACATCTACAAATGCACTCCGGCACAGCTGGAGCGATAACATCTCTCCTTTTGTTTTGTGTTTTTTTTTTTCTGCAAAGTTCCTCGGTGGGAGTTCAGACAGGCGCGCACGTGCCCGGTTGCATCATGGCAACAGGGCTTTGGAAATCCAAAATGGCACGGCCGGGGGATTGTAGGCGCCAAATTACACCTCATGGAATATACATGAGCCAAGTGGCTGTCATTGTTCTCACACACCTTTTTGCGTAATATTAATGCATCCTTTCTCGTGTCTCCGTCGAGAGTCAGCGGGCCGGGTTCCACATTGTTTTATGTTCCTAGCGAGGCAGTGAATGCGATAATCATTGCTAATTTATCATTCTGACATGCTAACAGGGAGGAGATAAACAAAACAAAGGGATAATGGTAGAAAGATATGGCACTACTTCACAGGCTCTTTTTTTTTTTTTACACACAGTTTTCATCTGTTCTCTGTAGGGACTGTACCGGGGATAAAAGCAAATAAAAAAATAAATTAAAAAAAAGTAACGACTCATTCTATAGTATTTTTTTTTTCCAGTTTTGTTGTAACACTGGAAAATATTCCTCACATTAAGACAAATGAGGGTAACATCAAAGAAAAACAAAATCCCATCATCTGTTTATTTCCTAATGTATTCTTAGTCCCCTTTTTAATCTTTTCCCTAGCGTCCCGCCCGGTGGAAAACAAGCTGTGCGAGGGTCCCATCCCCAACAGGTCCCAGCTGTGCCATATCCCCTGTCCCATTGAGTGTGAGGTGTCACCGTGGGGGGCCTGGGGGCCGTGCACCTTCGAGAACTGTGATGACCAGGCCGGAAAGAAAGGTACAGAGACAGAGAAATACATTCGATTATTGTTTAAAGGTGAGACATGCTGCATTTTTATTTTTAAACATCTCACACTGTCAAATTACTTGATATGATATTGTTGGTGTTTTGCACATTGAAATAAGAGCCCAAATCAATGATTATCAATATGAAGCATACAGAAATACATTTAGATGTCATGAACCCTTGGGAGATTTTTAATATTCTTTTGCTGTAGGTTTCAAATTGAGGAGACGACAGATCACCAACAAGCCAAGCGGAGGGCCAGAAAACTGCCCTCACCTGGTGGAGGCGCTGCCGTGTGACGAGCCCAGCTGTTACGACTGGCGACTGGTCAGCCTCGACCCGTGTGTCCCCGACGACGAGCAGGCCTGCGGCCCCGGGACGCAGCTCGCACAGGTCCAGTGTGTCAACAGCAACGGTGAGATGGAGGAACTGGAACAGATAAGAGAGACTCCATCACGTTGCTCCAGATCGGCACCATTTCTTACTAGTGTGTGTGCTGAGTGTGTTTTTATAGCTGTGCAGTTGTTGATGCTGATCCATGATTGCAAAGTATTGAGGTATTGATCGATAGCGCCTTGCTGAAATTAGAGATGATGTTTTTTGGGGAGACAGTTTGGAACAAGGGTCAACTTTCTGCACTTTTATTATTATTAAACCTTTATTTTACCTCCAAACACAATTTAGGAAATGGTCTTGAAGTTTGATACAGTAAAGGCTGAAAAGATAGAGCCCATCTAAACTTGCTGCTTATCCTCTGAAACATGTTGTCCTGTTGATCTCACTCCGCTGGTCTCTCTGGTGCTGAATCCTAAAGTCTGGACTTGCTGACTCACAGACTTTGGGGCTTGTTGACGTAAAGTCGACGAGGAGTCACGACTGTCCCTTGCCAAAAATTCAGCAAGTCTGGTAGGGCTCTCATGCAGACCAACCAACAGAGAGTTTGCTACCCCACACACTCTCCTAGTGAGATTCTCCACAGGTCATAGCACCATGGTGACATTTAGACCCATCCCATTTGCACCTTTTATGCAGTCTTGCACTCCTGTGCCCTTGTGAAGCATTTCGGTTAATGTCAAACCATGTGAAACCGTAGTCCACCGGCCCGTAGTCCACATATTGGGATTCAGGCGTGGTGAGAAGAATCCTACCGTACACTGTTCAAGGTCACTTCTCCTCCGACCCTCTTGCTCCGGGTGTACAGTGCTGTGCGTGAGGAGATTTTCTCATTTTTAACCAGCCTGAACCATTCATAAAGTTTATAAGGAGTTTTCTCCAGACTCCTCTCCTCTTCCCTCCCGCCCACTCCTTCCCTTTCTCCCTCCTGTTACTTCTCTCCCACTTTAGCTCTGGCTAGATTCAGCACCGCCACCCCCACCACCACCACCCCCTTCCCTCTCTCGCTTTCATTTTCCATTCTTCCCCTCTGCATGCACAATTAAATCTTACTCACACTAAATCAAATCAGCCCTCGGTGGCCCTGGGTCCTGGAGCCTCCCGTGCCCTTTGCTGCTCCTAATTTTTACTGCTACTCTTTATTACTGTAAATCTTTAATATAAGGAGTGGCGGTGCAGAGATGCCGCCTGGCGCTTCTTGGCTTCCCGTCGCCTTCAGGCTATGGACAAATGATGGACAAAATGAGCCACAATGCCTTATCGATCTTTACACAATCATTTTTCCCAGCCGCCGTGCTGTGAATTGCATATCGCATATACTTTTTTTTTTTTTTGTTTGTTTTTTTTGTCCAGCATGTAAAGGCAGAACATGCTGCAGCTGTGGGAATCTCATTCCATTCCAAATGTACTCAATAAATCTTCATTTCATGATCCAATGCAGTGACTTTTTTCATGCATTCCCTGCCAGAGAATTTCATATACCCAACCCCCCCATCCCTAAATCAGACGGCATATATCAACTGCAGATATTCAGTGATGTTGGTCCAGTTGATACTTTCCCTCTAATGCAGGAGGAACAGAAACTCTGCACTGTTCTTTCTCCCCTGACTTCGGTTGATTGATCTTCCCCACCTTCACTCCCTCGTCTGATGAAAATTGATTTGTTCTGTTTGGATTTTCGCTCTACTTTTCGCCTCAGAGATTTTTCACTCCTCTGTTGGCTGTATATTTCCTTCGAGTGTGTCCCAATCATAAAAGAAAAGGCCACACAGCCGGGCCCCAGACAACAGGTGAAGGTCGATACAAATGTTATTGAAACTGGCTATTGATATTCCCCGTGCTCACTGCCTGCCCATTTAGGTGGGGAGCTGTTTCTTCGGTGCACTCTGATCATGGTGGTTTTCCTCTCATAGTGGGTGTTCTGCTCATTCATGTTTTCTCTGTGGCATCCCAGAAGCCGCCGGGGTCCCTTGCCGCTTTCTATTTTCATGCCCTCCTAGTTCAGTCATGATTGCTTCACTGCATATGCGTCAAAGTGACATCTTAATGCAAAGTCAGAGCCCACGTCGACTTTTGAAGCTCAAGCGATTCTCCGCCGCTTGAAATTGCAGAATCGACCGTCAGAAAGGTTTACGTACAGTTTCCTGGGTGCATGCTGGCACTTTGGTTCATCACGGCGCATGAAACAGTCAAGAGCACAGATGGATATGTGGGTTAATATAATCCACTTATGGCTGATGCAGGGAGCTCATTAATAATACATGGACTAAAGTGTAAAAATGTGGGAATCCCATGTGAGTTTGCTCTTACCATGTTCAATGCCAATTTAGTATGCAGATATTTCAAGTTGAGTGCATCATTATGAATAATCTACAGACAAAAAAAACAGCTTCTCTTACACTACATCCTGACCAAACATTTAATCAACTGCCGTACCGATACGAGAATCACAAGTGAAATGATTTGATATGATTTCTTTGATTAATTCTTCAGGGAGGCATGGCTTCGAGTCAAGGAGCACTGGGTAAACCCCGCGATATCCCACATTATTATTCTCGCCGGTGCAAGCTGTTGGCAGTGCATACTGTTCACATTTTTGATGCCTCGCTTGATTCATTAATCCGGTCTTTGATATAGCGGTGATGAAATATTATCAGCAAATGAAGTTCCACCAAGTCATGGCAGTCCTCGTATGTCTCTTCCATTGATCACAAATTCAAGATTTAGTTGAAAGTGCACAAGGCAATTTTGCACCTTGGTGGCTCCAAATGACAAGGGGTAACTATTTGAAAATGTATTGATAGAATAATATTAGGATACCTATTAGGATACCTTAAATATGTACCAAAGGAGCGACAGAGAGCAAAGATCGAACTTTGGTACATCCAGTTGTCAAAAGCAGTGTGACAGTTTTCTCTAAGTTTTAATTTGTCACTTCATGCTGTTTGGGTGTGTTACTCTGCCAGCGAATGTTGGGGCATCCCATTTATTCTCAATGGCCGACTCACGATCCGATGCACCGTCTGTGGGTGCGTTTGATGGACCATCGTTTTTTGGTGTCAGTGCTGTACTTCAGTCATTAGCTATCATGTCAAATGCATTGTGAAGAACACAATTGTGCAGGATCCCAGATGTTCATGCAGAAAAAAATGTGAATCTCTAAGGTTTGTGATTTCGGCTGATGAAACGTAGAGTTTCCCCGGGTGGATTACACGCCCGATGGGTCCGCTGGCCTATTTGGACCAACCGTCAGCCATATGCACTGGAAAATTTTACAAATGTGTTCAAATTAACTGTTAGATGGCGAGGCTAACAAGAGGCATTCAGATAATACTACATCAAATTGGTACAGTAACAGCAACTGCTCCATTTGCTATTCCAGTGAAAGGTAGCTAACACAAGTGCAACTTTTGATGACAAAGATGATATGGATATTGTCCTCCCAGTGCTCTAAATTGCAAAATACAGTTAATGAAGATATCAAAAAACAGCAAATGTTGTTCCAGAAGCTATAACCCTGAAGCTAAATGACAGCATCCAAATAAATGTAATGCAAAGTATTTAGCTGATCTGTGAATCTGGTAGAGTAACTGACGAGCTAGAAATGTGCAGTTTATTTCTATATTGATAAAATGGCATCCTGTACTTGTTGCTGCTGTAAAATTGAGAAATTCAGATTGTTTGCACAGTCTGAAAATCTCTGTTTTTACATAAAGATCTTGTCTATTGTTGCGTTAATTTGTCCAACTTTGCCTCCTCGCAAGTATGACTCCATTGCATTTTACCCTTTGGCACCTTTTGCTTCAGGCGAGGAGGTGGACAGAAGTCTGTGTTCGTCTTCCCCGGCTCCGGAACCGGTGCGATGCGAGGTGCCTTGCTCAAGGGACTGTGTCCTCAGTGACTGGACCCCCTGGTCGACCTGCTCTCAGACCTGCTCCAGCAAGACCATCGAGGGCAAGCAGATGAGGACCCGCTCCGTCCTGGCCTACAACGCCGGGGAAGGTGAGGCTCCACCTGCAGAGAGTCTTCTGCACCATTGCTTATGGAAATGTATGCAGATGAGGCCTCAATAGTGGCTTAGTCATGGCCTTTCAAGTCGTCCTTTGCTGTCACTCACTGAATGTCTGGATTTCACACTTGTCTGCGTGTGCGTTTGTCCTTATCTCAAACAGTCTGCTTATCTGTCCTAGTGATTATTTCTGTCTGTCTGTCTCCCTCGCCTGACACTCACTTTTTATCTGCTTCTAAGATCGTTTCTTCACATATGCTTGTTCTCTCTGTTTTGAATCTGTGTGTGTGTGTGTGTGTGTCTGCTGGCTCGTCTGTCTGTCTCTTTTTGTCATGTCACCAAGCATTTTCCTGTGTCTTATCTGGATGTGTGTTTGATTCCTCACAGTAACTGCCATGGTAGTGGCGTGGATCACAGTGATGGAGGGTAACATTTGTGATCAAAGTTTGCTCGTAGTCATGTTTAACCTCTAGCAGTGTGTCGGCATGAAGCAAAATAAAACGTATTAGCTAGTTTTGAGGGTTGTTTTTTTTTTTTTTTTGAAACCGAATACATTATCAAAACAGCCTTAGGGTAACTTATAATTGATTCAGACCATTCTCAGGCACTTGTAGAACAGCCAGTCTTGCCGAGCATGTGTGAAGTAGTTTAATTGTTTTAGCTGTTTGTTGTTTGTCGTTCTGTGGTAGTTTACACGTGTTTCAGTCACAGCATTAACATATCCATATCTGTATTCTCCAAAGGTCTTTCACGGGTGCCAAAGTTTCCAGAACTTTTTGGTAAATGTACTTTAGACGACAGATTAGTGCTGTAGTAGCTGCATTGTTAGTGGACGGTAGCTGTGGAGTGGTAATACAATAGAAAACCCTTTCTCAAATTATATTACATTACATTAAATTACACTGTCATGATCATGCCGTCTGTCTGTGTGTAGGAAAACAGAACGCTCCTGTGAGCTTAACAGCATTACAACAATTCATTAGCAAAACGTGGAAAAACATTTTCTTGAAACCATAACTCCTGAATATGATGTTCCCATTAAAGCTGCCCATGTGTTGTGTCAAGTGTGTTGACCAAGAAATATTTGCTAACGAATGCATTCATTAGCCAAATTAATTAGTTAATTAGCATAATTTTGTATGTTTAAAATATCAAGCTGATTATAGTGGGACATTAGGCAGCTCAAGTGCCTCTTGTTTGGAGCGGAAATGCCTCATCTTTTGGACGCCCATCAGCCAGCTGAATGAAACACTCAGGATGCATGCTGAATGGCAAACGCTTCAGCTTATCCGGCACGTTATGGATGATAAATTTAGGTGCAAGTCAGCAAGTCACTGAAATTTATACCGCAAACATGAATGAATGAATCTGACTCAGCCGTATATGCTGCCTTTTTGTTACTCCTGTCATGTGGGATGTTTTTTTTCTTTTTTTTCCTGTGTCTAAAGCCACTTCACATTTCTCCATTGTCCAACACTGCTGCTCATTATGGAGCTGGCTCTCCATCAACTCGGGCAGGGAAATACAGGTGTGGAGAACTCACAGTCCTGTAGTGGCTCTCGCTCTCTGCTGAAAGCCCTAAGTGTTGGCAATTACTCTAAACAGGGAGAGTACTCTCTCACTCCATCGACCCTCCGACTGACTGACTGCCACCGCGGAAGAGAAATGAGGGAGTCTGGGAGAAAGAGCCTGGGAGGGGTGTTTAGAAAAAGAAATTGATGGATGAAGTTTTACACACGAGTGTAATGCATTAAAAATCCAACCTGTGCGACTTGTAGTAGGAGGCAACCTTTGAACCTTTTAGTGGGCGTCGAGCTTTTGAACTCCTCTAGTAGGCGTTTGCCCTACATGGTCATGAGAGGATAAATAATCCTCCACAGTGAGAGCTCGGCTTAGAAAACTTAATTTACAGTCCAGACATTGTTACAATAGACCATAAGTTTCGTAACCCCGGATCCACACCCTGGAGGCGATTTAATTCTCTCTCCACCACATAGGAGCCAAAACCATCTGCACAACCAAGCACACATCCTTTTGTAATGCAATGAGATCTTGTCCCAGATTTATTGTTTCAAATGTAATACTTTCCATTTCTGAGATCCAGATGGTGGTTCGATCTGTATACCGTTGAGGTATCATCGGCATAAATGGCAGCAGGCCATTTGATCTAATTCAGTCAGTGCACTGTACTATTCGCTGGATTTCATTCATCTCTTGAATTAAAGGCACTGCAGCATGTGTAGCATTTACACATAAAATGTCATTATCTAATTAATTGCAATACAAAGGTATAGAGGCCTTTTTACTGTGAATAAATGAGAAATGTGGTTGTAGGTTATTTGGTAGCCTCTGTGACTCAAAATGAATTTGGTGAAGCTCTATCGATGTTAAAATACCACATGTAGCACCTTTAAAACAGATTAATAGATTGAGTACACACAATGCAATAAATAGGCACATACACAACTTATAAGAAAAGCGTTTCTGCACCTTAAAAAGTCTGTCTCCTGCATGTTTTGGTGTCCCCAGGTGGCGCCCTGTGCCCGAATAGCAGCGCCCTTCAGGAGACGCGGAACTGTAACGAACATGCCTGCACCGTCTACCACTGGCAGACGGGGCCTTGGGGTCCGTGCTCCGAGGACCCCTCCACCTCCGCCCTCAACACCTCCACCGGCACCCGTGGTGGTGGTGGCGGTGCCGGCGGCGTTGACCAGGGTCCCTGCTCCACGGGCATGCAGACACGCAAGGTCATCTGCGTCCGGGTCAACGTGGGACAGGTGCCACCAAAAAAGTAGGGGATTATTTTGTGTGCTTTTCTGCCTGTTTTGATCACGCTACAACACTTGGGTCGCCATGTTCTGTCTAAGCCCGTGGTGTTCTTGGTGAACAAAGACGTGCAATCAGCTCCTGTGAAAAGCTGCTCATTTCTCCGTGCGCCGGCTTAAAGCAGTGGCTCTTAATCATTTGCCATCAAGGAGCGAGAGTACGCAGGTATTCATTTCAGCCAATCAGCACAGCGGCTGATTTTACTGATTTGCGCACCTTCAACCAAAGAGGGAGAACTAATCGGTGAAATCGGCAGCTGTAGTTCAAAGAGGAGAGGACGGAGTGTGCTTCTGCCGGGCGTCGGTGAGCGGAAGCTTTTCTTGAAAGCGCCTTTTGGTCTCAGGTTGTTGCTTGGGGAAAAAAAAAACAAGGCAAGCAAAATTTTTAAAAAGGCCTTATTTCATGGCTAGTTCAAAAGACCGTATTAAAAGCAAGTCCCACCACCAGTCTGCATGAAGAACAAAGCTGTAGAGTTCAGCTGCAATAAAAACCTGCACCATTGGCTTTGAGACAGCAGTGATATGTGCACATTGATACCGATGAGGGTGAATAAGCAAGCGAGCAAGGCGGAAAAGAGAGAAAGCCGTTAGAAGGGCAGTCCAACCCAATAGAAACGTTGCAGATTATTACTTAAAGCGGGATTTTAAAGAACGTCGGCGGTCAAAGTTCATGTTGTATATGAACATTGTACTTACTGATGTAGCCGTCTATGTAAATGAGCGAGAGGGAGAGAGCCGGGGGAAAAAAAGGCGAGGAAGAAGAGAAAGTCAGAGAGAGAAAGAGATGAGAGAGAGAGAGACGCCAATGGTGGTGAAGAAAGTGACAGCAGGAGAGGAAGTGAATCAGAGAGAGAAAAAAACAAAAAAACAAAAAAAACAGCAGAGGCTGACAGAGCCGGTAAGCTGAACAGACTCCACGTGAAGTTAACTCCCAATCCATATCTCTCCACTGCAGGCAACCGCAGATAAATAAATAATCTCTCCGTCCCTGAAAGCCTAATTATCCCTGCCATTTTGGGCCCTCGTAATTTCTCATTGATGATAATGACAGTAATTAAATGGGATTGATACTTTAAGGCAATTTAATCACGAGGCAGATGAGAGGCAAGATGTTTGTGGTTAGCTCCGAGGACCACACGGTCTGCCACACCCTCAAAATGTACCGGCAACTTTACTTTAAAGACTGTCAAAATGTTCAGCACCAGCCTGGTGTTAGTTATGCTTTACTGGTTATGTCGAGGCTTGGAAATGAACGAGCAGCTTTGGCAAAAAAATCAAGCAAAGGTCTTAAAATTTATCTGTTTCCCAATGTTGTATGTGTACCCTTTTTAAATCCAAATGCCAGGCAGTAAATTCAGTCTCATTCAAGACCATCAAATTCTTTTTTCTTCCGTTCTCTCACTCCTCCCAGGCGTTGTTATAGGTGAGGAAAGGACAGCATCAATTATTTATAGGGTGGGAGATGTGTACAAGGCAAATATGATTCATAGGGAACACCTCATAATAAAATGAAGATTAATGCTCAGTTCAAGGGTGGCTGTTTCCGCAGTTGACCCAGACACCGGCATTTTCTTGAGTCTGCAGGGAAGAGCAGGAAGACCAGGATATCATTCAGTGCATGTTGTCTCTGTGACATTTGCAAGTCCAGTGCATTGGCAAGATGAGGTTAGAAGCTGAGGCTCAGAGGCAATGGCATTGAATAACTGGCAAATAAAAGGATATGTACTCGATTTTCCTCTATTATCTTTTGGTTTCACTGGTCGATAACTTTACATAATCAAAAGGTGCTTGGCATGAGAGCAAAAGACCAAAATGTGACAGTATCACTGATGAGGAGTGAAGAGAAAATGAGAAACTCGAGGAATTAAGGAGAGCTGACGGTAGGAATCGATTGATTATCCCTTCCAGAGCTGTGCTAGCTGTTTCCCCAAGGCAGATTCACTGACTCCCATCAAACACCTGCTCACCTGACCTCAGTCGGCTTGGCTTGAGGTGCTGCGTGTGAATGAAATGATTGGTAGCTGCTTTAACTCAGAAGTGAAGAAGGATCAGAAGACCTGGATGTCTGGAACATTTATTAGAAGCTCGATTGAGAAGAACAGAGATATTATGAAGATTTGTTCCTAACGGGGAATATTTAAAGCCTTACTAGATCCACGAGATTTACTACACGCCCAGATAGTTATTGTGTTCCACTATTCCACTGGATGTTTGGCTCCCAAAATAGGAAACTATACTTACCCACATCAACCAAAGTCACATTGTATGCATTCTGGTAAACATACACTACATCTCTGTGGAGGAGGCAGCCTGTCCATCCTTAACGGTCTGAAACAGAGCACATTATCCTAACAACCTTGGGTTTCCCAGAAGACAGCTTTTTCTTATCAGGACAGCTGCCTTGCCCAGCCTGTCTTAGCAGACTAAATGTCTTCCCGGAGACAGGCCCTGACCCAGGTTCACACTTAACTCGAAAGTGACCGGGGCTCTGTGTTACCTTTAAGCCTAAAGAGGAAAATTCCTCCGTACTGGGAAAAGTAGTCAAGGTCAAAGGGAAAAGGCTTGTGATTTAAGTCATTACAGGAGCTGTTTGACTTCTGCAACCTAAATCCCAGTCAGACGATATTCATTTTCAGGCCAGCTGTCTGACATGTAATTACCTCAGGATACCTGAAATGTCCATTACACAATTGCACAGGACAGAGAAGTCGATAATCCCTCTCAAAATCAGTAGACTGAATCGGCGAGTCAGTGTGATTTTGTTTTTGTTTTATTGGGTTTCATTTTGTTTTTTGTTTCTAATCGCTGTAGGCTTCTTAATGTTTCTAATTACTAACTTAATGATTCTATAGGCCAAAAAACTGAAGTTGAGCCGAGAGACAGCGGCAGAGATGTTGATGAAAACCCAGACCTCCCCTGCCATAACACACCGACAGAACTGCAAAGAAATTAAGGATATCTATTGAACTGGCTGGCTGTACTTGGCATAATCTTCACACAGAAGAATATTTACTGGCAGGAGTGCACAGTCAGTAAAAGGTACTGACATGGTAGATTGCAACAGGGCTGAAATAAAAGACAGGATGCTCTGGTAATGATTACATTACCTTACCTCCTCCTGTTAAGCTAATCCTATCTGAATAGGGCTCTAGTCTCTGAAAATGCAGGCCTCAGTCCTCCTCCAAGTGAGCGGCCTCCTTCCAAAATCTCCCACACTGCAGGATCGCAGGTCACCAAATCTCTTTTGAATTAAATAAGCTCCTTGTGAGTCCATGTGACTTTTGCTTACAAGCTCAGGTTGGCTTGCAAGTGGGCAGCGTGAGCCTGAACCAGCCAAATGCAAATAAAAATACAACAAATTAAAAACTTTCCATGGTGTTTTTGTGCCGAAGAAAATGGGAGTGTAGCTGTGATCACAGAGTTAGCTTTCCTCAAAGAGAGATAGTAGCGGAGGTGCGGTGATGCAACAGGAGGCAGGAGTTGCTGATGTTCACCTGCCACCCTGGACCAGTGGTGCTGTCCGTGGTGCTGAAGAGGCCTGAAGCGGCTGCGCGTCAGTATCCATATCCTCCTCTAAGGCTATTGCAGAGCTCCCTCTTATGTACTCTGGCTGTAGCCTTTCAGAGATGTTGTTGTTTAAAGTCTTTAAGGTGGATTTTCCTCAGGCCACTGTCACTGGCAGGGGTCCAGCATCGGGCTCCGAGCCAGTGTTTCAGCTTAAACTTGCAGTGCAGTGTATTACACAAAGAGGCTTTCCGGGTGTAGAACATTGCTCTTTTATTTTAGCCATGAAGACATCAAAGGTTTTAGCGGTAGCCCAGGACTAAAACACA
>OMLB01017096.1:0-11154 GCA_900302555.1 Myripristis jacobus
CCATCTCTCACCCCTCCCCTCCAGTATGAGTCAGCAGTAGCATGGCAGTCTCTTACCCTCCATTGATCCAATAGAGAGATGTGTTCGCATTGTGTTTCTGCCCTTGCTCGTGCCCCTGCCCCGAAGGTCTGCACATGCAGCTTCACCCTGTCTGGCTTTGGCGCTGCAGAGGAGGGAGGGGGACGCAAAGGGCTGAAAATTTTGGAAATTGGGGGATCGAAAGTGGAGAGAAGTAAGAAGAAACAAAGAAAGTGTTAGAGAGTCAGAAATAATGATTGGAACACAGGCCCAGAGAGAGGGGAGTTGTATTGAACATGAAGGAAGGAGAAGAGGAAAAAGGAAAGAAGTAGCAAGAAAGAGAAAGGCAAGAGTTTTGAACGCGAGGGAGGAATACAGCAGGAGACTGAAAACCATGCAAAGTGGATCAAGTCAAAAATAACAAGGGATAGAGGATGTGGGAATGAAAGAAAAGAGAAAGAGATGTAGAGGACACCGAGTATGAGAAAGAACCACAGTCGGGTCAAAGTCATACCTTACTTACTTGTGCCGTCCTCACACCCTTCAATCCGGTAAACAAATGATGTTTATTTCATTTGGACATGTTGGCGTCAAAAAAGCTTTATTTATTATTTTCCACTCTGTTAATACTTTTTGACTGACATGGAAGTTTAAACCAAGGTTTTTATTTAGATTTATTCAGATTACTTGCGCCAGGCATTATTATCTTCTTTACATTCATTGTCATTTTCTTTGTTGAGGAGTCAAATCAGTCAGTGTGTTTTAGCTGCAGGTATGAATATTGAAACTGTGGGGAGAATCGCTTTTGGTGAATAAATATGCCATACTGCACTTTTTTAATGTATCTGAAGGTGGCATTATCATCATCGCTGATAATAAAATAAAAGCAGAAAAAAAGGAAGGGAGATGGTGCCAGAGAGAAGGGGAGAGAAAGACAGAGGGAAGGAATGAGAGACAAAGCCGGCTTGCCTTTGTCTCCCCATCAAGGTCACCCTTTCTGCTGAATCAAATATTTTAGACTGAGAGAAGTGGGCTTCACTCCTTCTCTCCTTCCCTTCCTCCCTCCCTCCCTCTCGCCTTTCCCTTTCTCTGTCTTTCACCCTCCCGCCGCTGCTCCTCCCCCTCCCCCTCTTGTTTTTCAGCTCACATTCCACCTCTTCTCCTCCTCCTCCCTCCTTTCTGGGGCGCTGCGGATGCAGTTCCCATGGCAACCATTGGATCCATGTATTTTTTTTTCCTGATATGTGATCCATTAATAACCCTGCTGGCTGAAAATAATAACGGCACATCTCCTCTTGGACCACAGACGGGGGGATGGAGAGCGAGACCGAGACTGGGAGAAGGGCCATGCTAATACTAGAATCATATAGATGGGAGATGCAGCACAGGACAGGCAGATGACAAGTCAGATGGATGTCAAGAGAGAGAGCAATGTTAAAGAGAATGGAAAAAGTGCTGAAGAAGTGAAGTAAAAGAAGTAAAAGTGTTTCATCAGTTTAAGCGTTTCTGTCTCTACTGCACAGAAAATAGTAATTCTGTGCATTCCTCTGTATAATCATCAATATGTTTTGAAAGCAGAGAAGCTATCTGCATAGTTCTTATATAGCCTCCATAATGGAATTACATGCATGTGAGTGCTTTATTTATTTATTTTTTTAAAACATGAGAATGAAGTACACAAACACACACACACACACGCCACACATATATACTGTATGCGTACATTCCAGTGTACAAATGCTCAAGGAAATGTACAAAAACAAACATTCTCTCTCTCTCATACACACACACACACACACACACACACACACACACACATGTGGGCCATTGGGGAGTCCTGCTCATCTCATTGGTGCTGCAGCCTGGGGGAGGCTGGGTGGAGTGATGAATGGGGAGGGGCCTGGCAAGACTGTGTGTGTGTGTGTGTGTGAGTGTGTGTGTCTATCTGTGTGTGCTTGTTGTGTGTGCGTGCATGCAAGAGTGTGTATGAGTGACTGA
Organism: Myripristis jacobus; assembly: GCA_900302555.1. NCBI lineage: Eukaryota > Metazoa > Chordata > Actinopteri > Holocentriformes > Holocentridae > Myripristis > Myripristis jacobus. The sequence goes on from OMLB01017096.1 coordinate 2,017, forward strand.
ATGTGTGTGTATGTGAGAGAGAGTACTTCCAAGTCAGAAAATGTATATGTGTATGAGTGAAAGAAATGTGTACGTGTGAATGTGAGAGTTGATGTGACCTACTTTTCCACCAGCCCTGCATCACTGCAGAGCTGCGAGCAGCCTGCCAGCCCACTGCCACACACCCTCCTTCTCACATGCTCACACACACACACACACACACACACACACAAAATAAGGGGAAGCGTGGGTCACCTGGGTCTCACCCCAACAGCATATCACGTTGTGTGTCTACCATGGATCAGCTCCTCACAGATTCAGTGTTGACAGTGATTTTTAAAGGATGGCACTCGCCTCTGCACGAGCCTGTCAGTCATGTGGATCAATTCTGAGGGGGACTGGCGCAAATTGCAAGCTGCAATTTAAAGGTACACTATGTAAAATTTCATTCAAATGAGGATCCCTCAGACTCAAATGACAGGAAGAGCATGGACCAAGCACAAAATGTGAAGGCCGAGTCAACGTGGTTCTCATCATCAGCCTGACTCACTGATAAAATATGTGCTTATTCTGTGTTTTTCTGTATTTTGATTAACCCTTAATTTTGCATAGTGCACCTTTGAACACTACCAGGAAGTATAATGTATAATCATTTAAATATTCTCAATTTCATTCTCAACACATTGTAACAATACATACAACCTGATAAAATGTGCAAAGTTAGAACAAGTTACACAATTAACAAAAAAAAAAACAACAAAAAAGATTATAGTGCTTTTATGACATAGTTTTTCATTAGTGTGATTATATTTAATAGTCTATACTGTATGCAGTAAATAAAGCAGTATAGTGTAGTGTATTTATCATTTATTTAAGTATCATAGTCCAATGGAAAGGGAAGGGCTATATATGTTACAGAGCAAATTGTGTGCACTTCATTTAATCTGCTGTATTGCCACTCACTGCTAGAGTAGCTTTTGCTATTTCTGTGCGGTGATTGGGTAAGAGTGTAGCTCTTACAAAGCCGAAGGTAGGCCACTGAATTCCCACAGGATCTTTGTATACTGAAATGTCTGCACTTACTGTAGCCTAGCGTCTTACTGTCACTTTGGATGAAAGCATTAGTTAAGGGCTATATACAGTTTCGATGACGTATATTGTCCTCTGTCTGTCTCTGTGTGTTCCTCGGTGACCTCTACATATACCTGCTCATGTTGCCCCCCCATACACAGTGTCTCATTCCACCCAGCAACAGCACCATATCATCTCCCTCTGTCAGGCCAATTATGTTTAACCTCAGCACATTTTCCGCTTCCTCCTTGGCCTCGTTCACCTCTAGCCCTCCCCCTTTCCCTCGTTCCCTGCCATTCATCTCTTCACCCCTCGATCCCGTTTTTCAATTCGCCCTTCCATCTCTTCCAGCCTTCCTCTTTTCTTCTTCCTTCTCTTCCTCCCCTCCCACCTGACATTAATTACCCCTATCATCATGTTTTCATCCTGCTGCACTTTCTCCTTCCCATTCTCCTTCCTCTGCTCCCTCTTTCCATCCGACTCTCCCTCTTTTCATCCCTTTCACACCACTGATACAGTGTGTTACACCTCTGTCTCTCCTTTCTTCCTCTCCTCCTACTTCATCTAACTTCAAGCCTTTAACAGATTGACCTAATAGTGGTTCATCTCTCTTTTCTTTCCCATTGTACTCACAAACATCTGCCCGGCGCTGAATAGAAAACAGCAAAGTGTCAATACATGAAAATAGATGAACTCTTGATAGATGTATTGATTACTGTTAATGAGCAGAACTGGAGGGGGAGTGACTGAACAGGACTGAGCATTCTCCCATCAATAATGAGCAACTAATTGAGGTTGCCCGTCTTAATTTTCTATTCCGTCTCACTCCGTGCCAGCGTATTGATTCACTTAATGTGTCTTTAAGCCAACTCCACTCACCCTTGTGATTGTGGAGAGTCCTCTTGAAAGACCAAAGGGACGGCTGGTATAGAGAAAAGAAGAATGAGAATGAATAGAGCCAGTGCAGCATTGAAACCCCCTTCACAGTTGTTTAAGACAGAGAAAACACCCCTGCTGCGAGCCTATTGTGGCCCTGCAGTGTAGGAGAGCCTCCACCATCTGTGTAGCAGCTCCAGCATCCCCCAGAGAGAGGGTTGCTTGCTTTGTGCACTCCTAGTTTTGCTACATCTCCCACTGACTCCTTAAACAAGGAGATCTTGGTGTCAGAAGTGTGCCCCTTTGTTTGACCGGGGCATCTGTGATTACTGGACTCTGTAAACAGGTGTAGTTGTTATTGATAGCTGTCAGTCACCCTGGTCCTATGGGAATATGGATGTCTCCAGTTACCATATGGACAATCCTGCTGGTGATCAGCCCACGTGTTGCCATCCGCTCATGCTATCTATCCCACTCAGGGGCGGTACTAGAATTTATAGGCCCCATGTACAGGAGGTGAATCTGTCCCTCCCTACCTCCACTTTCCTCTCATTCCCACACCAACAATATTCCAATAATAATAATCTGCACATCCACGCAGGCGCACCTCCACACGTGCATTCGCTGAGAAATTTTCAGGCACGACGGGTTGCCTGGCGCTAAGTTGGCAGCGCTAATCCGGCGTCATAAACATAATTTTACTCTTCAGAAACCGTCAAGGAAGGAGAACTTTGTTTTCATCTGCACAGAAATAGCGGAGCCAAATTTTTATTCCGGCTTGTTACGGTCTGTGCCCGACAGAACAACACAACAGTTGCTTTAACATATTTGGGAGAAAGCTGTGTTTGTCTACAGTTGGACAGATTTCAACCGAACGCGGTTTCAGAATCTGAGCCATTGAAATAAATGTGTAAGTCCAGACACTTTTGAAGCATTCATCTTGGAGTGCTCAGTACTACGGCACCCCCAGATCCCCCTCCTCATTGTATAAGGAAGCAGCAGTACTCTAGTATATCAATTTACGGAGGCACGCTTTAAGCTTGTGTTTACTGTATGTTGCAGCTTCAAATGGAGACTCATGGGAGGTAAGCAGATTAGTTCTCACTATATTATAAACTTTGATGGGCCCTATGGGACGATGGCGCATTCATACAATAGCCAAATAGGATGCTACCTCACATGTCTGAGAATGTGACAAATGAGTGGATTTACAATATAATCCAGTGGCCCCTTCTCCACAGCTCTTGACCTTTCTCTGCTTTGTTTCATTCCCATTGTTCAGAGGCTCAGAGCAGGGCTGCAGGGCTACTGTATAGGCCCCTTTGATGTAAGCCTCTTTTTGGCAACTTCACCGCTGGATACCCCTCTCCTTTCGTCCTAAAGATTGACTTTTCTCTTTGCTTTGCTTTTCTTTTCTTTTCTTTTCTTTTCTTTTCCTAGCCCTTTCTTAGGTTTTTTCTGTCCTGTATCTCGCTTGTTACTTTTCATTAATACCATTTTTTGCTGCTAATGCATTTTTACCATTTTTTTTTTTAAATGACCTACTTAGTAATCTCTCCGGTTATGAGTATAGCTCACAGAAGAATGCAAAAAGGGAGGGAGGAAGAAATGAGATAAAAGGGGATATCCACACCCGGATTTGCTGCACTTTCATGGCTTAGTAAATACTGCAAGCAAAGGCTGTCTTATGTTATAATTTGATGAATAATAGCTTGAGTTATAGCAGAATGTTTTCAGTGGGTAGAATTGCCGCGTTTGATCAGGTCTCTGGGTTTTTTCCTTGCCTTCCAGCTCTTTATTCTCTGTACTCTGCAGTGGTCTAGTCAAGTGCTTTAACACTGAATAGGTTGAGTCTTTGCAACCAAGAGGAGACGAGACAAAGGAAATAAGAGGATGTGAAGTGAATCGTGTTTAAGAAAGGTGAAGAGATAGTCAAAGACATGATTAAGAAGCACATATCTCAAAAACTGAAGAGGCCATTTGCCTCTTCACTTCTTGGCTTATAGGCATTAGCCAGAAGGAATCAGCCCTGCTTGCTATACCTTGCCTTTTGACTGATATAATGTCTGTTTTCTTGAGCTAGCCCTGCTTTATCTACATGTACTAATAGATGAAAATAGATAGATATAAAGTAAATGTATCCTACTGTAACTATCTTACACATGTCAACACTCACCATGCCAATAAAACTTTATTTCTGCATCTCCCTCCGCATCTCTATTATACGTTTCATCTGCAGATGCAGAGCTAGCGAAACTGTCTAACTCAGGCTCAGTGAAGCTAATTAAAGAAACGGAGTCAGAGAGCCTCTCAGGCAGTTTTCACACTTTAAGCCAACCTAAACCCCAGCCACAGTAAACCAAGGCAGATGATGACATGACCAGCTCCTTGTCCATCGAGACTCAGCCTTGCTTCTCCTATTTGTGAGAGGCCGATTAATAATCCCTCTCCACATTGACTACCTGGTCAGAATTATTTGTAACTTGATGCAGGCGTGCGTTTTGCCTGTTTGTGTGTGTTCTGTGTGCGTGTTTCTATTTCCTCTCTAGAGGAAATGTGTGTATACGTGTTATACCTTGGAGCACGTGAGACGTGTGATCCAGCCATGTGAGAAACCAACACAGAGAGAGGGAGAGAGAGGGGCTATGAGAGTGATGTTGCTGGGTTAATTACAGAGTTAAATTCAGGTCCATGTGGTTTCAAGGATTGAGTGGCCAGTGGGAAGAGAGAACAGGGTACAGACATAGGGACTAAAAGTAACTGCTCTTCTCTCACTCGCTCCCTTTTTATGTCCCGTTTTATACATTAGATCATTACGATTGTGCCTTTGATTTGCTGCACACCCATCCTCTTAAGGGCTAGCCTGTGTAGTTTATTGAGTATAACATTATATTTAAGTTACATAATTTAACAGGTAGCTATATCAGTCAATAAATAACTGATATTTAAGGGCCAAGTATGCATTGTATTTCATGGATTGTGTGTGTTCCTGCTCTAGCTGAGGAGATGAGGGTCTTGCTGTAATGGTGCACGCTGAGTCTGGAGAGAAACCTGGCTATCTATCACACATGAAGACAGCATGGCTCTGTCTGCAGTCTGCACCCACCTCCCACTTGTCCCATAAACATTGACCTATACACACACACACACACACACATACAGAGTGGGATATTGATGTGAGCAGGCTCTCTTCTTTAATGGCGCAGCATCGTTTGGCTCAGGCTGTGTGTGAGGAGCAGATCAGCACCGAGGCTCTGACAGATAAAACAGCATGGGTTCATCTCCTGCTCACATCCACATCAACCTGCTGGGATGCCAGTGTGTGTGTGTGTGTGTGTGTGAGAGTGCATGTCCATACACCTCTTTCTTCAAACTGTGTATCTGTGTTTAGGTGTGCCTGCATGCCGTGCTTTTGGCAAAGAACTAGCACTCTTGTTAGTCATCGATCTCAGGTTTTCACAATCTATCTCAGTCTCTTAAGTCTCTTAACTTCATCCTTTTCTTTATCCTTGCCTTGTTGTCTCTAGCTGTTGTCTAATTATTTGCACAAATTTGCATCAAATTAGGATAGTTCAAAAAGACAGTTGGACACAGAAGTTCAAACCCAGCGACTATAAATTTGTTTTAAAAAACACTATTTTCTCATCAGTAATATGTTGTATATTTGTTTCATGTAGATGTTTTCAGATATTTGTGTTTGCATTGTTACGCAGTGGATTTACTGATTTTGTAAAAGCAGGAATCAGTCTGTTTAAATGATTAATACCTTGTTTAAAATTAAGCTTGTCATCATCGTCTCATCGTTTCATCTCAAGTAGCACAGCCATCATAGTTGGAAATGAAGAGAGATATTACCTAAATCTCACCTCCCCTAAGTCCTGAGTCTTCAGCAAGTAACAGCTTTGTAGAGTGTCCCTCCTGTCCTCCCCACCTGCAGCACTCATATATTTTTCAGCAGGCAGGAGTGCTTGGTGGAGAGCCAGGTACACTGTTAAAGGGATGACTCAGAGGTGGGACTGGATGGCTTCATGGACTGGAGGCAATCCTAGTTGCTCAGCCCGAAAATAGCTCGTATAGCTTCCTCCCTCATCCTTCACCCTGTTATTTCTTAATGCTCCTTTTCTCACCCACTTCCTGTTCTTCATTCTGATACCTCTCAATACCCCTGCTCTTAAACTCCATCCTTTATTTGTATGCTCTCTCCTAATTCCTTTTGTATACGCCCTCCTCTTCCCCTTTCTCCTCACCCACCTCTGCATCTCTCTGGGTTTCTCCACTGCCTTTTCCACTTTAATCATTTACTCCCGTCACACTCGTCGTTCTCCTTTCCCTCCTGTTCTCTCCCTCCCTCCCCGCAGAGTTGGGGGTATCTGGGGCACAAGTGAGCCTGGACTCACATGGTATGAAGGACAGAGGCAGACAGAGAGGAAGGGGGTAGGGAGAAGGAAAGAATTGATTTTCCAGTCAGAGAGGCCATCCAGTGCAGGACTAAGTCTGCCCCTGGGGCCATGACTGGCTCAGGCCAGCTCCTGATGGAAAAGGCCAGCCAGTGACCTTAAGATTCAAATAATTACGTTTTTCTATTCAAACATGAAGTGCTCTATTTTTTATTGGAATGCCAAATCATTTATTTCGAGGCAGACTTCTGCTGCTGACACATTATGAAGGTGTCAAATGCCCCCTTGGTGTAGCCAGTGCAAGCCTTGTGGGACTGTATTATGTTTTGTGTGTGTGTGTGTGTGTGTATATGTGTGTGTGTACATGTGTGGATAAATGTTTGTGTTTGTGAGCCTAACCCTGAATGCCCTTCAAGAGGAGCATAGCATTGCATCCCCTCTGGCTATCCAGCGAGACAGACAGAGAAAGAGACATATCAGAACACACACACACACACGCACAATCCCATTGGCTGGCAGCGGCGGCCATGACAGATGGAGGAGTTCAGTTCAGGGGGGTTTCCATGGAAACCAGCAGCAGTGCTACCCTGAGCTTCTCCATACTGTGTAAGGCGAGATAGAGAGATGGATAGATGCTCTCTCTGCAGAGGAGTGTAGTGTGGGTAGCAGAAGCCCTTGTTGTTGTTTATGACTTATTGTTGTTGCGCAACAGGCCGCTGTTCCGAGTTTCACATGACTCAATTCCTAACTTTAGATTTGTCGATGGGGGAGATGGACAGCTTCATGCTGCAGTAATGAATTCAGCTATGGTGTAGCGCTAATACATTTGTTTATAAATGGCAGCGACAGCAGTAATTGTGCCAGTGAGAAACTGTGTCAGGGCAGTTGTCTATGTGCTAAATAGGATAAGAGCCATCTCTTCCTGTTTATCACACTGCTCTGCTGTCCCCCTCCCTCCCCACCTTGATATTTACATTGGATTTCATCTTTTTATAACGCTCTTTCAGCCAGAAGTGAATTATCACATCCTCATTCTTTCTTTCCCCTTCACATTTACATTACATCACATCTTTTTCTCTCTGAGCCACAGTCTCAGCTACACGATTTATGCCTTTTTCCTCACACTCTTTGATTCCCCTCATCGATCCTGTTTAAGAGCAAACGAGGCAAAACGCCCATTCACCCAGAAATGGCCTAACTAGATGTGACAGGCACTAAAAGCCAATCCACTGCTGTGCTACAGGCCCAGCACCGCCATATGGATCATTCCTCCAGCAGCACAGTTGCCTGGTTGCTTCTCTGTTATGTATCCTAATGGCCTCCATGTATAGTCTATATATGGAAACACACATGGGCACATACACACCAAATCTCTCTCTCTCCCTCCCCTCTCTCTCTCTCTCTCTCTCTGTCACACACATGCACACACACAGGTCATCAGTGGTTTTACATAATTTATTTCAGTGCATTAGCCTATAATTGAAAGCATTGCAGAGCCACTGCAGAGATTTGCCTTTATGCTAGGTTTGCAGTAAAGAGCTATGTTTTTGTTGAATTATGTTCCTGTGGTCTGACCTCCCTCGATTAAAATCAAGTTTTTAACCGTAAAATGTTCATGTGATGCTTTTCGTATGCTACAAGACATATCAGGGGTGAAATAAGCAGTTAGTGCCATGGTGAATTTTTCCACTTTGAAACTACAGTGCACCAAGCACAAGATAAAAAATCTGAATTCAGACAGGCCAGTTTTATGACCTCATGAACCTAACTTTCCATATCATTAGCACCCACCCCACCACTCACTTGCTTTATTTAAAAAAAAAACAAAAAAAACAAAACCAACTTGACATGGCCGCTTCACATGACAATATTAGTTTACCTAAGACATTCACTGAATTTTTTTTTTAGCTTGTTAGATTATAAAATATGATATCAGTTACGAGCCTGTACAAGCAGCATGGGGAGGGTGGGAGCTATTTTTATAGTTATAGATGTGCATATACTAAATGAAAGCACAGCAATGAGTCATATCTGAGCCATTTTAAGGCAATAGGCGATGTTTTTTTCATGGGAAAAACTTCTTCATATGTAATATTGATGAACAGAGATGGGTTTTGTGGGTTTTAACAATGCCTGATGCGGGTCTTTAAAATAACATCACACTGGTCAGTAATTACTTGAGCTATACAGTATCTACAGTTATCACAGAATCAGTTAATGAAATTATTGTATGAGCAAATCGAAATGGTATTCCAACTTCCGTCAAGTGCATGCATTTCCAAATGTGCAAGCTCTCTCCTGCCGGTATTGATTAACCGCTTCTTTCTTTCCTTCCCTCCATTATCTCTCTGCAGTGAGAAGAGGAAGCTGCAGGTGAACATCTCCAGTCCCATCCAGTGCAGCATGAACGGCAGAAAATGCACTGTCATCGTGGAGCCCAAGATCAACCAATCACAGCCAGACTTCACCAAGAGCCGATCTGGTTACATACTGGCCGTTCCAGGAAACTAAGAAGGGCCAACCAAGACAGTGACAAGAGATATCAAACCAGGCTGAGATGATGATTCACTTCTGATTCACTTCTCATGTTGCCGAGCTGCTGACAACGCGGCTCTGTGGTGTACAATGTAAACAGCAGCTCTGTAGGAGAAATGGGATAATTGAGTCCACAAAATGTAAAGCCAAGCCAAATTTGATATGTTCCTTGGGTTTCTATGCAATGTTCTGATCAGGAAATGTAAAAAAAAAATATTACTTTTAAGTACAAGATGATCCACCAAAGAGGTGATTTTTTTTTTTTTTTTTTTTTTTTTTT